>VZQC01011034.1:891866-1121180 GCA_009823505.1 Rhizomys pruinosus | reverse complement strand
AAAAAAAAAAAAAAAAAAAAAAATCACAAATGCTGGCAACAGTTAAGCCTTTTAACCAGATGTGGTGTGCCTGAGTTCTGACACTAACAGGAACATTTTAATTAAAAAATAAGCTAGTGGAAAGCCTTGTAAAATTCTGTGAAGTCAAAAAGATGTTTTAAACATGTAAGGACCCTTTGGGGGTAGGAAAAAAAGAGATTTTTGCTGTAGTAATAGCTCTATTCCATTTTAATATTTTTTAATATAGAGGTGTTTTTAATCCCATTCTAGAGAAGGTGAGATATGCCGCTGATTGTGTATTGGTAACAAATGTCGAGGCAGGCACTGTAAACACTACTTTAACATGCCTTTTATTTTTTCGATATCTCTCCACATCTGGATGAAAAGGGGGAATAAATTAAATATGATTGCATGGGATTGCTTTACACTTACTCAAGAGTGCTTGGGCTTGTGTTGACATCTGACCTATAACAAGCCCGTCCTTCAAGGGTGGACACCAGAACCTCTTTGTGAGGATCCCTGGGGCCAAGTTGATCATTAGGGTGCTGTTAGTGGCACAGATGGAAATTAACATATGTGATTAGAGAATCCCTGTTGTTTGGTCAAGAAATGGCTTTCTTTAGAAGGAATCCTCTCCATTCCAACTTTCAACATCAGTTATCATTCTTTAAAGCAGCTTGACCCAGAAGCACGCAACTAAGATTGTGAAGACTGTTAATGACAGCTTTATCGGGCACTGTGCTTATGACTCACATTTTGAGGTCTGTATATAATTGATCTTTCTCCCCTACATGAGAAACACAGCAATAAGCTGTTGCAGTACCACATTATAGATATAGAGAAATAGTAACGATGTCACCTTGAGATTCAGAGATCGTGGAATAGTAACAGTCTCCCAGCTCATTTCTTCTGGCTGTGATGACCTCTCCCATTCGAAATCCTAACAGTCTCAGCATTATTTCTGAATTATTCATGCTAGCCTTTCCCTTCACTACAAAATCAAGGAAAATGACTGCATCATGCTCCATCAGCTCCATGGGTATTGTGGGGATATATAGGATATATATACATATATACTATATAACATATATATATTGTGGATATGTGTGTATGTATTTGATATGGGAGTAGCAAAGTCATATTAAGTCCTATAAGCAGTATTCTTCAACAGAGACATACAGGCACACAAACAAAAATTCATCCATGAAGATAACTGACTGAGAGAGCTTCCCATTGATTCTGAATCTGTTATTGGTGAATCATGTTGGGGTTAGCAGGACAGTGAGAGGTCCCAAGTTTAAATAAAAAGTGCATAATAGGATTAAATTGTCACCTTCCCCTCCCCACCCCAACATCACACCATCAAGAAATCAGTGGTGTGATTTTTAAGATGGCCAATCTTAGCCATCATGAAACCCAAAGCTGTTGCTTTTGAAATATCAAATCAGCATTTATTTCTCATTTTCATTCAAATTATGTAGAGAGAGAGAGCGGCTTGACAGCTCTCTAGTTTACCCAGCCTGGAGAATACGTACGCGCTACAGTTTTATTCTGGTGATGGGTCTCCTAAGAAGCGCATGTGGGAATAAAATAAACTGCATGTAAATGTAAACTCAGGCAGGTACCCTGATCCATCTGTAGCTCGTGACCTTTTGGTACATGATGAAAGACAAATGTCAAGCTTTCAGGAGACAGGAGCATCCCGGCTCTGCCGGGCAGCCTTCGCTCCACAGACTGTATTAATTTAGTATGGCATCAATAACCTTGAAATCAGGATTTTGCACTAAAAACCTAGGTTGATGTTTATTCAGAAACCAAAGGGAAAAAAGGCAACTTTATTTAAAGGGGCCCTTCAGCAGCAAGTGGGCCACTGGTACTTAACACTCTGGAATTTCGGAGCTGCTCATCCGCTTCCATGGCAACAGATGCTTAGGACTATGAGGACCCAGGGATGTTCCTTAAACAGTCTTTTCATTTTGCATATAATTCTAATTATAGTTGTACTTGGCTCATTCAGCTAAGTAGGCCACACCTTGGGAGGAAGCAGGAGTAGTCAAGGTTGCCCTGACCAATGCAGCTGATCCCCCAAGGGAGTGAGTCAAAGCCTTTTCATTGTGAGGACTGAGCTTCTTTCTAATTAGTAAAATACATTTCTTCCTCTCCCATTAAAGAAGGAAATGCCACTTGCCCCCATTGCTGGACTCTATGCCCAAGCAATATGACCCCAAGGTGTTCCTGGCTAGCAAGCTCTCACCTCTCCTTACACTGATGGGAAGCTGTGCAGGCATTCTCCTTCCCAGAGATGAGATAACAATGGAATTGGCTGAGTCTCACCTAGTGTTCAGAGTCAGCTGGGAGGGACTGGATTACTCTCAGCACAGAGTTCATACTCACCGGCCCAGTCCTTTAAAACAGTGTATTACGGGAGCTGGAGAGATGGATCAGCAGTTACAGCACCAGCACTGGCTGCTCTTGCAGTGGACCTGGGTTTGATTCCCAGCACCCATGTGGCAGCTAACAACTGTCTGTAATGCAGGTACACTTACATACCCATAGGCAGTATACTCATATGCATTAAATAAAAGTAATAAATAAAATATTTTTAAAAGCAGTGTATTAGGGTAAATTCTTGGTAAAAATTTGATAACTAGTCTTTCTCCTGTTATAGAATTCTGAGAGAAAGGAGAGAGAGAGAGAGAGAGAGAGAGAGAGAGAGAGAGATTGTACTTTCTTACTACCTCTTGGCATTTTTGCCTTGGTGAGCTTGTATAGCTACGGGAATCTTCAGGAAGTATAGGTACAACTAAGCCAATTACAGAGGACTTTAGAAAATGAAATGGGCTATTGGAATTGTTGGGGGTTCAGGGAGAAGTTCAAGTGTCCTGTGCCTTTTGGAGATAGGCCCTAAGGTGGGTGTGTGCCTTAAAAAAAGAGAAGCAAGGTCTACTCTAGATACCTATGTTGAGCCTGTAAGAAGATCTGCCCTTGACTCAGAAAAGGTCAGGAGCTCAAGCAGGTCTGAACCTGAAGGCTAAATATTTAGAAAGGAGAAATTGAGCTACAAACGGTTACATGAAATACTGCCTCCCCTTGATGTCATAAAGAATGAAATAGAAAAATATGTGAAACTGCTCATATGTCTGAATGTTGGCAAAATATCAGTGACTGAATTTCACACTCACTGCAGATGTGGGGGGAGGGGTCTTTTCACGGCCCAGCAATGTTTGAATAAGTAAAAAATAAATGACATCCATAATTCATAAATTAGTAAGGACTTTCCTCCATAAATTTATTTTTCTTGCCTTGCTTTAGTATAATTATGAATTTTGTTGCAGAAGCAAGATTTTCATATAATTTGTCTTCCAGTAACACTAATGAGATAAAAGATCAAAACTAAAGTTGCATTTAAACATGCAAATACAAAATGGATTTTTGTCAAAATGTGAATTAAATATAAATAGAAAAGTAAATAAATTTAAAGGATTTCTTATGTTTTCCAAAATTGTTTTGCCCCCAAACTTTTAAGACTAGCTATTAAAATTGAAAGGCAAAATTCTATTTGGTCATGGAATGAAATTTAATGAAAGCTGAAAGGTTTATTTAAACTTTTAGAAGCATACAAAATATTTGGATTCAAATGACACGAGTTGTGTTTCTCCTGGGCTCTGTAACAGGCTTGTTGCTAATGATCTGGGTATGAGGTATCCTCCCGTCCTCACCAAAGCTCAGGTATTGAAAACTTCTCCAAGCCGAGATCTGTCACTAAGAAGTGGCTGGGTCATGAACATTCTGATCTAATCTCTGTTGATGGATTATAATTTGATGCCATTACAAGGAGAAAGTGGGAACTTCTAGAGATAAAATATCTTAACAAAAGGAAATTCAAGGGCAGAGGGGCCTAGTTGGCTCACAATTCCAAGTTATATTCTGCTGTTTTAGGGAAGTCAAGACAGGAACTCAAGCAAGGAAGTCATGTTACATCCACAGACAGAGGCAAAGTCAGAATAAACAGATCTTTGCTTCCTTGCTGTAATCTAGCTTTCTCCTTTCTTGATTACTGTTCAGGACTTGCGGCTTAGGGAATAGTCTTCTCAGAGTGGGCTTGAACTTCCTACATCTATTAACCATCAAGACAACTCCCACCGACATGCCAGCAAGCTGACCTGATCTATTTAATTTCTCATTAAGATTACTCTTTTCCCAGGTGATTCTCGTTGTGTCCTGTTAACAGTAAAACCTAGCCAGTGCAGGGCAGATCCTTTTAGTCGGCGTCCCTTTCTCCTGCCTCCCTCTGCTGCCTGGCTACTACTACCAGCTTTGCGTCAGCACATCCCTCTGCTGTGAGGTTTGCCTCCTCACAGGCCCAGATCAATGGAGCCAGGCAACCTCTGAAACTTTGGGCTCTCCTCCTTTTAAATTCATTGTATTATTTACTGTTCTGTTGATATGACCAAAGCAACTTATAAAAGGAAGAGTTTATTTTGCTTACAGTTCCAGAAGGGCAGCAGAAGTGGCCAGAGCAGAAAGCTGAGTGCTCACGTCTCCAAGCAGGCACAGGAAGGAGAGAGCATCTAGAAATCTGGTGAGGCTCCCAAAGTGGCATGCATCCTCAGGCAAACCCTCACTTCCTAAAGCTTCCCAAAACAGCGCCACCAACTGGGGACAAAATGTCCGATACTTGGCGCCTATAGGAGACATTCTCATTCAAATCACCACATTCACTCTCTCAGGAAAGGTGCCTGATGCATCTGCTGTAGACACAAAGAAAGAAATGGTATCTGACCTCAGAAAGGTTACATCTAGGTGCACATGTATGCAGCTCTGAGACTGGCGCTGCTTAATGTTACAAGCTGTGTCTCCTCAGAGACTGCCTGAGAAGAAACTCCCTGCGCCTCTGAAGGAGCTCTGGAACCACAGACTAGAAGGTGAGGACAAAGGGAAAGCCACACTTCCACAGGCACAAGTCAACTTCGTGCCTGCTTCTAAGAAGGATCTATCAACTCATGCATGTGTCTTGCTCTTTCCTGCTTAGACCAGTACCAGCCATAGTCTCTGTCACCAGTGGTGGTAGCCACACCCACATCTCTGTGGCACAGAGTGTGACAGCATCTCAAAGGAAAGAGAAAGTATATGGTTCAGCAGCTTCAGTTCAGGTATAGACCCAAAAGAGCTTAAATCAAGGAGTCAGAGGATAGCCACGTTCACTAGGAGCATCAATTATAGCAGCTCAAGGGTATGAATAGCCCGGGCATCCCTTGGTGAATGAAAAGATAAGCAAACACGTAGTGTATCCATCCAACGAGTATTGCACAGCACTGAGAGTTCTTGTACACTGCATCATGAATGAACTTTGAGGACATGATGCTAACTGAAATAACCAATTGTAAAATGACAAATATTCTGTGATTCTATTTACATGAAGTCCTTAGAGTAGTCAAATTCAAAGAGATAGAAATGGTGTAGGTCACCAGGAGCTGGGCACAGGGGGAAGGAGGAGTCAGCGATTCCTAGGTAGAACATTTCGGTTTTACAAAATGGGAAGTTCTGGAGCCTATGGTGGTGGTTGTACAGCCATGTGAATGCTGCTGAACTTTCCTGGAAAGGAATTAAAAGGAGACTCCGTCATGTGTTTTACTACAACTTAAAACCTCAAAAGAAGTAGATTTAAAGAGAAAGAAGAAAAGATCAGGAAGACCATTAACAGGGACAGGGGAGGGACCAGCCATGCTACGGCTCCATTTGTTCCGAGCTTGTGTCCAGGCCGGTATCTCCAGCACAGACCCTGGGATTCCTCAGCCCCTGTGTTCATGCACCCTGGTGTTCTGTCCTGTTGTTCGAAGCCTCTCTGTCCTGGCCACTGTCCTTCTTTGGGTCACTCCCCATGTTGGACCTTGCTCACTATCAACTACACCCACTGCTTCCTCTTCACCTAGCAAGCTATTCATCATTTACCCCACCCTTTTAACCTTGCTGTATGAGCACCTCCAAACATCTTCATTTTGTGCCACCCAACATATCTAGATTTGCCAGCTTTTCCTTAACTGAAGACAGATGGTTTTTCCCAGGATGGAGAAGTTATGTGCAAACAAAGACAATGGAAAATAAAATAAGTGAAGAAGGTGGTCTGTGAATGAATGAATGAAGGTGGTAGAAATGAATGAATGAAGGCAGTAGAGCATGAATGTATGAAGGCAGTAGGGTATGAATGAATGAGGGAGGTGGCCTGGGAATGGATGGAGGAGATGGAGGATGAATGAAACTGCCTTGTGAATGCATGAAGGAGGTAGAGCCTGAACCAATGAAAGAGGCAGATGGTGACCTGGGAAGCATCTTCTTCCCGCTCCTCTTAAACGTACCTTTAATGTTGCCATGGGATGCTGAGTGGGGCTCACCTTGAAGCAGGGAAAAGTCATGAGGGAAGGACTCGGGGGAAGAGAACATGGGTATGGCTAGCCCACATGGGGCTCTGACTCTACAGCATTAAGAAGCCCAGAGAAGGTCCCCAACACAGCTCACCATCTGCAGGGCTGCTCTTCTGTGGAGACTAGGTGGATTCAAGGACATAATCACCAGCCATAGTTCTCTTCAGGGAGCTTCACTGAATAAATGCATGGCATGCCTGGACTGGTAGGGTAGTCCGTAAGAAAGTCTCAGAGCTGAGGCCCAACACAGGCTACCACGGTTGGTGGTTTGGTCTAAATTACAGGTGGTGAGGTGAGCTGAGGGAACTCCACACACTTGTGTTGTGTTCAGTAGCAGCAGGCAAGTAGATTTCTTGGACCAACCTGACTGGACTATGGATGGCTCTAGTATTTGTTTAAACAGGATTCTAGGTGTTTCTGAACACATTAACATATGAATGATAGGAGGAGCCCAGCAGATCTCCCTCCCTGAACTGGGCTGTCCTCCTGTCTACTGAGGAAAACACAAGATTGAGAAACATGGAATTCCTTTTTGTGATGGGGGTCTCAGGCCTCAAACTCATTGTGCTACTACTCACTATGGCCTCAGACTTGCCATCCTCAACCTTCCAAGTAGCAGTGAGTACAGCCTACAGCACTGCTGGGGTGTTGGTCTCCTGCATTGGACTTGTCCTCAGACTTGAACAACACTGTCAGCTCACTGAGTCTACTGCTATCCAGCAGAGACCCTGGGATTTCTCAGCCTCTGTGACTGCATGAGCCAACTCCTTTTAATATGTCATATGTCTTATTGCTATTAATATAGATCATGCATACATGTACATCCTGTGTGTGTGCCATATATTTCTTATGACAGAACAGGGCATACATTGGCTCTGGGTCTCTAGAGAATGTAGGCTAATGCAGAGAGCACTTGGTAGGGTTGTATGGTGGTGTTTAATTCTCCTGTTACTATAATGTATGGAATTTTGATTGAGAAAGAGGGCCTGGACGTCCTCTGTGACCGTGTCCTAGCGCATCTCAGCTGCAGAGTCATTGGCACCCACATTGCTCTGCAGAGCACCTTCACTGCCCAGGGACTTCCTTCCACATGGTCAAGGTGGTGTCAGGCTGGCAAAGCAAAATCATTGCTATTTGACTTTCAACTGTGAAATTTTGCAGTAATATTATGAGCTGCCCCCCTTAACAATTGTCTGGCTTACAAACTCCCGGGAAGGTGAGAATGACTTGGAGTTTATGGGGAGTGGAGCTGCTTAATCTAAGCCTGTGCTGCTGTGAAGGCCGGGAGGGCGGCGGCACACTGGGCTCCCTTCTCCCTTTCTGATTTTCCTTATTTTCAGCCTGACATTAAAAAAAAAATAGATTTGCCTTGAGTTTTTGCACATTTACAAAATCCATTTGAAGACTTGGTGACTAGAGAATGGAACTGATTTGATGGTGTAGAAAGACTGCCCACAGGTTTCTTTAAAAAGCAGCAATTGCTAAGTCTGCATTTAGAAAGAGCCCCAAAGTCCTCTTAGTCATAACCTCACCTTCTTCTTCTTCTTCTTCTTCTTCTTCTTCTTCTTCTTCTTCTTCTTCTTCTTCTTCTTCTTCTTCAGAATTAAATGAAGGAAAAGCATAAGACCCATGGGTGGAAAATGGCCACTGCCTTGACATTACCATCAGCTCTGAGACGTCCTCCCAAGAGGGTCTTCCCCTTAGCTGGCCTTGGAGTGTGGGCAGAGGAGTGATGGAAGAGGCCAGTTCCCGTGGAAATCCCGTGCAAGGTTCAATGGTCACTTTCACATGGAGTCTGACTTTCAATGATAAGTAAATTAAAAATAAATTAAGGAAGACCTATAATCATTGTATTTTCTGTCGCAGCTTGAAGAGAGTGTGTATTTACATATATATACACACATACCATAAATACACATATACACACATTATATACATATACACACATACACAGAACACCCATATATTAGCGATAGTCATTCTTTGCAGCCTTACCTTGCAGGATTTTCTGCTAATTGGAATAAACTGGCCATTGTCCCTGTCCCTGGAGTATAAAGAATCTGTCGTGTTTTGGGTTGAACACACAGGTGAATGGGTTTCACTGCAAGATGGCACGTGCCTACCTCTCATTTATTTCCCTTCTCCAGGAGCCTGCACTGACTCACTACTACCCACTACACAAAGCTCACACACTCACTGGGCTTCCCGTCCCTCCAAACACCCCTCCCAGCATGCCTCTAGACCGACTTTCTGCTCCTCTCTCCCCGAGTCCCAGCTTTGTGCCCTCCCTCTCCTAGCTCCCTTGCTCCTGCAGGAAGTCTTCCCAGAGGATCCTGGCCAGGCCTTGGGTTTCAGCTGTGAGTTGTTTCATGGGCTTCTTGGCTCATCTAATCCAGTAACTTGTCTGTGTCAATGTCTGTTCTGTTCACTGACTTAGTCTTGAATTTGGGGAGCATATAATTTCATCCTACCCTCCCCTGGTCTAGGTCTGAGCCTTGAGACAGAGTGTCTAGAACAACAGCTGGTCCTGTTTCGCAAATCTGCGGAGAAAGCAGAGGAATTGGATCTTTAACTAGAAAAGCTTTGCCAAGTTGACCTTAGGCATGATCTTGGGCAGGTATGGCCTGGTCCAGAGAAGGGAGGACAAGCAGTGAGACCACAAGAGTTTCCTGCAAGTCTCTAGGCAAGTGCTGGACACGGCCGAAAGGAAGGCTCTGGAGCTATGAATGGAGAGAAGACCAGATGTCTCATTGTATTCATTTATGAAGCAACTGCAGCTGTATTAGGTCCAGAGCAAAAAGGATTTCCACTGAAGATTACTTTCATTTTATTTAATCATAAATATGATGAGTCTCCTTTGGTTCAGTGTGTGTGTGTGTGTGTGTGTGTGTGTGTGTACCAGAAGTCAATGTCCAATGTCTTTCTCAACCTCGCTCCATCTTATTTTTTGGACAGGGTCTCTCTGAACCTGAGCTCACCAATTCAGCAAGGCTGACTGGCCAGTAAGCCTTAAGGATCCTCCTGTTCCCCTCTCCCAACACTGGGGTTACAAGTGTGCACTGCTGTGCCAGCTTTTAACATGGGTGCTGAGGACCCAAGCTCAGGTCTCTTCATACTGCAGAGCCAGTACTTTACTGGTAGAGCCATCTCCCCAGCCCTGGTTCATTCTTTCAATCAATCAGTCAATCAATCAACCAATCAATTAATCAATCAATCATTCAATCAACTCTTACTATTTCTTGCAACTTGCTACATGCCAGAGTCCAGGTTAGAAATCCCATATCAATAAGCCAAATATAAGCTGGGCATGGTGGCATTCTGAAGGCATAGGCAAGCAGATATCTTTGAGTTTGAGGCCAGCCTGGTCTACATAGAGAGTTGCAGGCCAGCCAGGGCTACATAGTGAGGCCCTGTGTTAAAACCAAATTTTTAATAAAGCCAATGCTTCCTTCAAAAGACTTGTGTTCCAGTTCCAGGAATCATCTCACGGCAGTGTGGAGCCCAAGAAGGAAGGCAAGCTTTAGAAGGCAGGAGAGGGGCAGCATAGAGCCACTGGGATGCTGGAAATGTTTCACGGAGACTTGGCACTCTGGAGGAAGGCAGGTTTAGGGATGTAAATTGGGCCAACTGGATACCAGACCGGTGGGCCAGGAGAGCTTTGAAGTTCTGATGAGAAGCCGAAAGCACCCTGGATGGCAGTAAGAACCACACATGAGATTCTACCCTGGAGTCCTTTCCAAAAGGAAGCTGATGACCTAAGGCTGGAGGTGGCTTGGGGCTACGGTAGCAGGCGTTTCCATTCCATTGTCACATCCCATTGCGGATCTTCCGTGGTGAACTGGGTCTTCCCAGCTCCATTTCACAGGCAACAGAACTGAGACTCGGGACCTTGTGGAAGGTCTCAGAGCCAGGAAACCACGGCCACCGGGAGCTTCGGCTTCGGCTCTGGGAACCACCAGCCCGTGGTACCATGCTGGCTCTGGGAACCAGCCCGTGGTGCCACACTGCCACCTGTGCTTTCCCGTGACACCAAAACAAGCTGAGGTATTTCCTTAAAGGTTGTTTTTGGCTCTTTAACAAATGCAAGTTGAAGGCTGTTGGCAGAGTCTGGCTGAAGGGAAGCTGCCAACCATCCGTTCCAGTCACTGAACAAAGACTTGAGGCCAGCCCGAAAACACGGGCCCCCAGCTAGGACATTGGGCGGGGAGGGAGGAAGAGAGCAGTCTAGAAAAAAAACTGGCATTAAAACACTGAAAAAAGTATTAATGCCAAAGCATCTTTGGAATTAGACATTCACATAATTTTATGTATCTGCCGAAGAAGAGGACAGACTGCAGATGCACGAATGTGTTATGGGAACCACCATTGAGCCATGTGGGTTATGTGCCAATTATTTTCATGTCTATGTTATTAAAAGTATATGGATAAAATAAAAACAATTTAAAGTAAACTCCCAAACCTTCCATTTATGACATGAGATTTTTAAGTTTTATGTTAGCAGATCTGCACTTTACAGTGCTGGTTTGTGCATCTTGTTCCTGGGGACGTCCTTTAGAGAGCACGCCATGTGTAGAAATTCTGAGCTTAACGCCTCTGTGGGCTGAGGGTCCCGTCACTGTTCTTCTGGGCTTGTCTTTGGGCTGATTTTTCATCGAACTCAGTGCCTTGGGACCCAGAGTGCAAGCTCCCATTCTCTGGGCATTTCTACTTCTCCCTGGGCACTGACTTTCGCATCTGTGCATGGTGGTGTGATCCATCAAACTTTCGAGCAGTTCCTCGATCTGCCTCCTAGTGCTGAACACGAAAGCTTTATTTCTTACTGCGACACCAGCACTGCGGAACAATTAATGATGTCAGCTTGCTGGCATCGCTTAGGAAATATTTTCTGTTATGGAGAATCTTGGAGGTAGAACGACAAAGGGGCGAACACATGTGCCTTGTCTCAATAAGCCACAGAAAAGAGAGTTGGCTTTTTGATAAATGCTTTTGGGCATTGTCTTTAAGGGGCTAATTTTTCAATCTTAAAGAGAGAGTGAGAAGAAAGAGCTTTCCAATGTTCCTAGTAACTAACAACTCAAATGGAGGAGAGGTAATAATTCGATAAATGCGGAGTTCATAGACGAAGACTTGTGCATCTGGTTCCGGCGGAAACTTATCCTCCCCTCTCTGATTAGTAACAGAGGTATCTGGGAATATTACACCATTTTTGAATTCTACTGATTATACTAAATTGAATGCCATATTACAAAATCCATTTCAACTTTTATGGACGTCCCTCCCTCCTCCAGGGGCTTCTGTAGGCGTTTGGTTTATTGGGAAAGAGTCATTTATTCCCCGCAACGATGCCCACGGTGCTGGCGCATTATAGCAAAGAAAATAAGCCACAAAATTCAAGTTCTTATTGCAGAACAGTGTCAACTTACTGGATTTTCTTAAAATAATGGAAAATGTTAGAATGTGACTTCCCAGGGAGGGCTAGGAGATCCTTGCATGTCTAATCAAAATGCTACCATCCCAGAAACATATTCATAACGTGATCTTTGCCAGTTGCTTCAGAATAAAGCAATCCTTTCAAGAAGACAAAAGTTTCAAATGAGCATTCCAGATTGGAAGAAACTGGGGAGAGAAACTATATATTCAGGGAGAAATCATGCGACCGAGTGCCACAGGGAGGCCACTGTCATCTCCTACTATTGTCCTAAACTGTCTAAGTTGGACTTCTTTTTTATTTCTGAATTGTTCCAAAAAAGATCCTTTTGTAAACAGTTTCATAAACTTCAGCATGCGTAATTTCTTGGCTTTCAACTCTGAGCTGAGCACAGCACAAGGAATCCTACTGAGAATTCTTTTCCATGCCATAAAGCAATCCCCGCGGCAGAGTTACCTTGCTGTGGACCCAGGAGATGGAAATGGAGATTCTCTAACCACTTTCCTGGTCCTTCATCCTACACTCGGCTTGCCCGATGTGTTGATTGGTGCAATATAGCTTGACGTTAGTATCCCATTTCAGAAATGTTCTGACATTATCTATTCTGAAGTTTGAATTGTGATCTAAAACTCCCAGTGTCTAGAGCCTAGGCTCCATCAGGACAATCACAACACCCGTTTTCACTGATGCAAGATGTAGTCTTGAATCAAATGCCGATAGCTTCATTCCTAAGTCAATGGGAATCTGAAAATCTTTTTGTGGCTAACAAGGTTAGCACCAGCAGACTCCTTCCTTCCTGAACAGCCCATTTTCAGCTCTCCTGAGGGCTGAGCCACCAGAAGCTTTCAGATCTAGGATACGTACGGAAGAAACAAGTGATCAGGAAAAATAAAGTGGAAAAAATTTAGCAGAGCTGAAAGGAAATGAAACAATGAAGGTTTGAAAAATCCAAGCTAATCTGGGTTTAACCACTGAAATGACTGTGCATGTCTGAGAGAGAATGGCTGCGATGCACTTATACCTTAGAAGATTCAGGCTCCATTTACAAATGACAAGGCATACTGAGTCTAAATCACTTCTTTCATTACTGGAATCTAGAGATACTATTTATCCAGGAGCCCATCAAACTGTGGAATTAATCCCATGGACTCTCTGACAGGAGGAAGCCAGAAAAACTGCAGAACTAATGACTCCAAAATCACCTTTAAACTCATATTTAGACTTCTTCCAATTTATTCTTATCTCACAGTCATGGTAGGTGCCAAAGCGAATACTCAGTTAATATTTTTAGCTTGTTAATAATAAAGAAATATTTTTCCAATCATTGACAGTCTCATCTGTTGCAAATGAAAATCAAATTTGCAAGATGCAACCTTCCGGGAAGCCAAATCCTCTATTTTCTTCTTTGACCAAGAAAGACAAGTTTTTAATCAGCAGTCAACTCGGCAGTCTTTGGAGTTGGTTTAAACTAAGTCAGCAACTCTGATTCTTTTATTTGAAGAACAAATAGCAGGATAAAATTCCTAAGCCTTAGAAATACACCATCGCTGCTTGCCACCAAAAGATTTTAAATTCTTCAGTTCAGAAATGCTAACACAGTCTTTTCCCATTCTTGCTTTCTCATCCCTCTCTTCCTTCTTCCTTTCTTTTTCCTATCCCTCCATTTCCTCCCTCCCTCATTCTAGCCCTCCCTCCCTCCTTTCCTTCCCTGATCCTATATTTTTAGGAATTTGGACTGGTCTCAAACATATTGATGCTTGGGAATCAACGACTCCTTCTAAGTCCTGGCTCTGCTATCTGCTAGCTGGATAATCTGGGATAAATACCTTGTACCCTTTGTCCTCATTTTGCTCACCTGTAAAATGGGCATCATCCTACATATCCCACATAAGATAATCATATAAAGACATGGGAAGCACAATGTCTGTAAGCAGGAAATCCTCTCATTGTCTAACACTCTTGGTTACCAAAGACAAAACCCTCAAAGCTGTGTATACAAACAAGAGAGAGAAAACAGAGCCCAGAGTGCACAGTGGAACTCTGGAGTGCAGCCAACTTGCTCTCTACAGGGCTCATCTTACTACAAAGATATTCACTGACATCACTAGGGATGTAGCTCAGTGGTAAAGAAAATGCTTAGCATGAGGTAGGCCCTGGGTTTTACCTTTACAATATAATATACAGACAGATACATGGAGATTGATAGATGATGGCTGGATAGCTGGATAGATATATAGATGATAGATGGATGGGTGGATAGATAGATAGATAGATAGATAGATAGATAGATAGATAGATGGATGGATAGATTGGTGATGGTGATAGCTGAATAGGTGTAGATAGATAGATAAGAGATGGGTGGATCAATAGATAGATGATGGATGGATAGGTAGGTGATAAATGACAGATGATGGATGATGGATGGATATAGATATACAGGTGATATATGATAGATGATTGATGGATAGAAGGATAGATATGGGTGGATGGATATACGTTATAGAGAGATGATGGCTGGATAGATAGATGATAGATAGATGATAGATGGATGATGGATGATAGACAGATGATAGATGGATGGATGGATGATGGGGAGATAGATGGACTGATGATTACAGATAGAGTAGATAAAGGATAGTACATGGATAGATGATAAATTAATGAATGATAGATGGTAGATGGGACAAATGGATGATATAGAGATGATAGATGATGGATATATAGAGTTAGATGGATACAGATAGGTGATAGATAAGAAGATATACGATTGGTAGTCACACAGAAACAGACAAAACTCCAGAGCCACATGGTGCCTGCTTTGTGTCCCAACAGGAAAAATATCTCTGTGGTGATGGTGCATCCACCCAAGCAAGAACTCTGAGAGGCCACTGCTGGCTGATGGGAGATTTATCAGTGTTGTGGGGGAGTCACAAATGTCTCCTGTGAGATGCAGTAAATGCAGGGTCTTATTATCCTAAGCTCTTATACATCAGGCAGTGAACTGGAATGCCAATGATTCAAACACTGCTGTGTGATGTCTCAGCAAGTTACCTAACCACTCTGTTTTATTTATTCATAATGCTATGATCATGATATTATCCACCTTATAGCATTATTGTGAGGATTCAGGAAGACACTGAGCACAAAGCATAACCAAGGGACTGCACTCCATAAGCTATCAATAATTTCTAACTATTAATAATGTCCATGAATTCTCTCCTTCTAATTCCTTGTAATTTAATGTATGTCAAATAAATATTATTGACATGACAAGACAAACAAACAAAGCACTGACTTGGCAATACTTTGTCCTTAGGAAGGGGGCTGGCCACAGGGTGTGGGGACCCATCTGGTCTGACACCGTAGTACCAGTGTCCAGCCTTGTCAATAGGGCCCTGTTGACAGACTGTGGAAGTTGCATCTGTCCAGATGCTGTCTGGTTTCTACTGCCAGGGGAGGTAGAGATGCAGGAAGTAGAGTGTCCTCCTTCCCCCACAGCCACCTGCTTCCACTGACCTGCTGGTAGATTAGTGACTGTGAAGAGTAAAAAGAAGGCACTTGAGTCTGAGGTGCCCAGCACACAGTGCTCAGAACGTCAGCACAGGAGGGCACAACCTCCTCACAGGGTGGCTGATCCCGCCCCAAACATCCCTCCCGTCCTTATCACAGTGGTTCTGGCCACTCACTGGCTGGAACGGCCTTGTGCTCTGCTTCTGTGATTGGTCCAAGTTTGCACAATTCTCCCTGGTGCATTGACTAGAGTTTGGGACTCAGAGCTGAAAGAATGGAGCCCTGAGAGCACGGATGGAGAAAGCCAGCCTGCAGCTGCAGAGGGAGCCGCTGGGCGACAGCCAAACTGCCCTGGCCTACGCTCTGGGTGCTCCCCCTCCTCCCTTCAGAACTGCCCTGGCCTACGCTCTGGGTGCTCCCCCTCCTCCCTTCAGAACTGCCCTGGCCTACGCTCGCTCTGGGTGCTCCCCCTCCTCCCTTCAGAACTGCCCTGGCCTACACTCTGGGTGCTCCCCTCTCCTCCCTTCAGAACTGCCCTGACCAATGCTCTGGGTGCTCCCCCTCCTCCCTTCAGAACTGCCCTGGCCTATGCTCTGGGTGCTCCCCCTCCTCTCTTCAGGAGCTGTCCCAGGTCACTTTCTAATCATAGCCCTGAGGTAGGCCTTCTTTGGATCTGGAGGGACTCCTCAGAGCTTACTCCCTGCTTTCCCTTCTCTAGCAGTGGATACATATGAGGGTACACAGCTCTTGGACATCGAGGGCTTTGTCTCTAGCAGCTGTCAGTTAGACAGATCAAGGACCCATCCTCAGACTTCACCTGCCAATCCTAATGCAGATGGAAGGTGGCTTGCCAGATTGTCTCATGTTCACAGAATGCACAGACAGCGGCCAGCACCACATACACCCACCTTGCTTCAGTGGGTTTTCCCCACTTATATTCACATCATGTGTTACTTTATACTAGCAGTCCAATGTGCCTGGGTGGAAGACGTTCCCCTCAAAGGGAACAGGAGACTTCAGTTTCTTTTTCGGTGGCTGCGACAAGGCTCTGGCCACAATGATTAGGCCTGGCTTATTTCCACTTGCAGTCCTGAAGTCAGAAGGGGATGATGAGAAGTCTCAATCCCAGCATCCAAATCCCCATGCCTTCTGCTTTAATTTCCAAGTCACAAAATAGCAGGCACATCTGTCCCCAGAAGGCAGGGGACTGGGAGTTGGGGGGAGACCTACTTCTTCCTGGTGCCTAGATGCACACCCCTAGCATTTCACACCACTTAAAAGACTCTGCCCAAACTGCCAACAACGTGTTACAAACACAGCCCTTCCCGAAAATGGATCAAAAACACTTTGTAATGAGTGTAGGAGCTGGTTTCAGAAGGTCTAGAGCCTCAAACAAAATCCCCAGTTCTAGGGGTTTGACTTCTGAACAGCCCAACGCAAGATGAGAAAACTTCTCCCCTGAATATTTCCACTGCCAGAAGTTCTGTAAAGGAGATTTACCCCTCCATATATCTCTGAAGAGTTGTCTTTCACTAAGGTGTTCATATACTGCGTTCACATACCATGTTCACATACCCTGCATACATGCCTCTCTGTATGTTTTGCTTTTCTGCAGTCGGCATGTTTTAGAATGAAGAGAAAGCTAGGGTTTGTGATGACCTTCTGTCTGACAGTGAGCAACTAATTCAAATTCCACAAGCAACAGCAACCCTACCTCTGTTTGGCTATGTCTGCCCTCATGGGGCCTCTCTTTCCAACAGCTCTCCAAGCCCAGCTAGTATCCCAGCTACTCTGGGTTGGGGATATGGCAGGGAACACACCCACGGCACAGTGCTGGGCATACACTGGCTAGGGTAAAGGACTTGGAGAAGAAGCCCTGTCACAATGAGGGCCTCCGTGGAACACCCACACACATGTCTCTGTTGGCAAATCCCACCCACTGTCTTATACATGCATTACCCAACCATGAGCTCAACAGACCTGCAAGAAGTCTCCTTTAATGTACCTCAGATCTGCCCTAAGCAGGCCACTGAAGAAGCACAAGTCTTGAAAGGACCTTTAGACTGTTCTTCCCAACCCAACCCAAGACTGAGGGGCTTCCAGATCATAACCAAAGCTCCCGTGGGCTCCTGGGCCAGTAGGCTTTTCCACATCCTTGTGGGATGGCAAGAGCTAACAAGCCAGCACCCTCACCTGTGCAGGATAAGGCTCAAGGCCCCACTCTTTTTGTGCTTCAACTCCCCACTACAGCGGTGCCAAGAACCAGCAGGGTCCATTGCGGGACAAGGGTACAGCCAGAAGATGGCACCCACCCATTTCAGCCCCCCGAATCTCAATCCCCCAGCTCTGGGCTCCAGGCTTCACCCAGGCCGAAGCTGCCAACTCTAAGAACACCAGGACTGAGAAAAATCAATTATGCTAATCGGGAGCTCATCACTGGAGATGCTTTCCTAAGAGCAAGCTGCATGTAAAACGTTTAAAGTGGGGAGCTCCTGAACATGCGTCTTTTGTTACACGACCACCGCACGCGTGTCCGGAGTTTGGGGCTTTCAAACCACACAAGGTTTTATGGGATCGTTATAAAATCCCTTCATTTCCCAAAGGCAGGGTAGTAAGGATTAAGTTTGACTACTGAAGACAGCTTTGTTGTAAATGGTCTCTAATGTCACAGAGCAGCTTGGGAAGACAGGATTATTAAACAAATTTCGTGGGTTACAAATCATTAGAAGCAATCACCACCTCAAGTTCATTTGCTTAACCTGAAAGGTATCCATTTGAATGCCTAGAGGAACTATGCAAATTGACATGGCTCCTGGTGCCCACAGGAAAGCTGGCTGATGATAAAGGAAATCCAGGGAGCCCCTTGAAGGACTCCGGCTGGACTGGAACACAACTTATGATGGTTTTCTTATTTCTCTTGTAAAGCAAAAGGAAACTAATCATGGCAATCTGGGTGCAGAGATCAAGACATTGTCTGTGAATCTGATGGAAACCCCAAGGAGTCCCACCCATCCAGGTTAACACCATCCTACAGAGAAGTGGGAGGTGGCTAAGCGAGTGGCAGGGTGGGACCCTGGTCTCAGATCTCCTTCACCTAAACCGACATCCTAATTGTTCCCCCTACCACACTACTGACTTGCCTAGAGGTCCTTTAGTGATGGGAAGGACTTATCAGTGAGGACAAGGGGAAGGGGGGGGTGATCTTGATGGAATTTGAGTTTCTGAACTGATTTCATGGAAAAGGAGCATTCACGGTGGCAAGGGCAAGGAGAGGCTAGAACCCAGGAAGTCACATGGGAGAATCCTTGACTTTGACAGGACAGTTCTTAGTGAGGGTTAATGACCACCTTCCTCTTGCCTCTCTTAGACTCAGAGCTGGATCCTTCACATACATAGTCCTTATCTCTTTCTTAGCAAGGAGCAATGAGTTCGGCAAGGAGCCACGTCCATGTTTTATGACCTGCCCTGGATGCCAGCTCTTCACTCAATCTCTTCTTCACTCTTTGAAATCCTATACAATCCACTCATAGAGCCTTAACCACTACAGGGGTTTTTATCTCCTGGGGTGGGACATTACCATCCTATAGCACAACCTAATACTGTAAGGATGGTCTACAGATGCATAGATTCCTATAAAACTACCATACAGACAATGAAATTGAGACTTAGAGAGGTCAGCTTCCTAAAGTGTCTTAGGGAATCAACAGGAACAGAACCTGTAACAGTTTCAGATGCCATCTGCAGCCCTGCCCCCTCTCTCATTCTGCTCAGAGATATTATTTGAATATGAAAGGTTTCCCACAGCTTCATGCACTGTCTTGGCAGAAAAGTGTTCTGGTTTCTTTTCTGTTGCTATGATAAAATACCCTGAGCCAAAGCAACTTAGGGGAGGAGAGGGTTTATTTGCCTCATACTTCCAGGTCCTGAGCTGGAAGGGAAAGCAAAGAAGGAACTTAAGCAGGAACCATGGAGCAATGCTTCTTCCTTCTGGGCTCCCTATAGCCCCAGCTGGCCTGGAACTCACTATGTAGACCAGGCTGGCCTTGAACTCAGAGATCTGCCTGCCTCTGCCTTCCTGAGCCCTGTGATTAAAGGTGTGCGCCACCACACCCCACTCAGCTAGCTTTCTTGTCCAGCCCAGTCCCATCTGCCTAAGGATGGTGCCACCCACAAGCGCTGGGCCCAACCTCAGCAATTATCACCCAAGACAATCTCACAGACATTGGTCATTGGGCAATCTGATTGAGGGAATTCTTCCATTAGCCAGGGTAAGAAGTGATTTGATCCTGAGGGCTCTAGCCTACTTAGTGAAGCAATCTCTTGATGGATTCATAATTTTTTTTAAATGTGTATGAGTATACTGTCTGCATGTAGGTTGGTGCACCCGTGCCATGCAATGCTGCGGAGGACAGAAGAGGGCGTCGGATTCCCCTGAAACTGGAGCTAAAGATGGTTCTTAGCCACCCTGTGGATGCTGGGAATCGAACCCGGGTCCTCTGCAAGAGCAGTTGGCGCTCTTAACCACTGAGCCATCTCTCCAGCCCCAGATTAATAATTTTAAAAATTTATTTTCAATTTAACTTTGAGTGTTATGCATGCATATATGTAAGTACACCCATGTCATGCAATGTCCATGGATCCTGCAGGTCATAGCATCAGGGCAGGGGGCGATACCCCTGAGAAGATGCAGGGCTCTGTGAAGAAAACAGAACCCAGGAGACCCATAGCATGGTGCCTAGAATGTGTGGCTCTGAAACTAACATACTTGTCTTCCTAGAGGTTCAGGACAGTCCTGTTCTCTGGGGTCTGTCTGTATGTCTGTCAGGTCAGATATGGAGACTGGTATCATTCTTGGGTGCCACAGCTAAATGTTGTAAGCTGGGTGGCTTAAAATTGTAAATTTATTCTCACAGCCTTGGGGGGCACAAGTCTAAAACAAGGGCCTGGGAAGGGGCTGTTCTCACCTCCTATCCAGCATCTGGTAGCTCCAGATGTACCTAGCTTTTAGCTTTCTGCTCATGAGACATCAGCCCTGGGATAGCATTAAGGTCCTGCTAACCTGTGACCTCATCACCACTTGTCACTTCTGCCCATCTCCAAAAAGGCCACATTCAGAGGTATGAAGATTCTAACAGTTTTCCTGGTGGACACAATTCAGCTCCAGCCACGCTCTCACAAGAGACAAATGCTGAACAATACTGAGGAACATCTGGGCCACCTGGGCTGCTAGGGCCAGGAAGACCCACCTGCCAGAGCATGGGGCAAACCCTCAGGTGCCACCCCAGATGGGCCTTGGCTCCTGCCTAGACTAAGCAGCACAGTCCCTCAAGGCTAGATACAGATTCAGACTTTCGGGGTGCACTAGGTGCCACCACAACCCCTCGGTCACGAGTTGGTAGCATATGGCCTATGACTGTGTCACATCAGGTATTGAGGCACTGGGTAAGTGGAGAGGTTGGAGGGAGGTGCCTCTAGGCTCCAGTAGTCAAAGGGCTGCCGGGGAGGGAGAGCACTGGTGGCGGTGGGGAAAGAGAGTATGGCAGTGTGAGGTTATGGGGGTTTGGGGGTGTTGGCGTAGGTGAGCGGGGTACCGACCAGCATCAGGTCAGCTACAGGAGCTGGGCCAGGAGCCGGCGCACAGCGAGGCTGTGCACTGAGCATGCTCTGGCTGCTGGGACCCTGCTTCCAGCTCTCCGTCCTGCTTCCGGGTGCCCGTGGCTCCGCCCCGCCCCCTCACAATCCCCGCCCCGAAGTCAGGCCACGCCCCCACGCCTCGCGCCGCAGTCGGGACCCGACTCCGCCTCGCGTTCAGCCCAGTACTCGGGGTCCAGTCACCGTGCTCTAGGCCCCGCCCCGCGCTTCAGGCCCCGCCCCCATCCGGACTTGCCCGGGCAGTCCGCGTTCAGAGCTGCAGCCAGGTGATTGGTGGTCTAGCCCCGCTGCAGCGTTCGCACGTGTGGGTGTCTACACCGTTTGCAAGTCGGTGAGTGTTGGAGTTGCCCCCTACACACACAGTGTGGGATCTCCCGGGAGACCGGAAGACCCGAGCCTAGGGGACAGTCCCGAGTTGTCTTCAGGGCGCTCTCCCTTCGCCAGGACCTCCACCCCTCCTGAACAGGCCGCAGGTGTGCCCCAGGTGTGCCCAAGAATGCCTGGGCGGCCTTGGAATCCTGGGCTAGGTTGCCTGGTGACTATAGCTTGCAGTCGGGATCCTGGCAGCTCCTGCCACGCTTCCACACCCAGCATATTTCTGCCTCTTCTGGACCTGAGCCTGGGTCTCTGTCCACCCTTCACTGCTGCCAAGGGCATGGGTGACCGCGCTGCCTTCCTTCCAGGAAGCTTCCAGAAGCCCCTGCGCAGATTCTCTTGCTGCTTAGCCCACGCTTTTTCTAGTCTGACAGCAGTTGAGAGTAACCAGGTCCCAGGGTCCTGCCCACATCATGGCTGTTGTACAGTTTCTCAAAATTGCACTATAAACACTTAGGGTAACAGGTGGAGTAAGACAGTTACAGTGAGCATTGATTCCCAAATCATTGAGTAGCGGCCTGCACTCCTTACCCAGTGGGTTTAGAGTTGTTTTGTGAGACCTCAGCTTGCCTTTCCTACTAACTGCCTCATCCCAGAAACCAGCCTTCTGTCCTGGGAAGCAAAGTTTAAGGGTATGTGTGAACAACTTGTGCTTGGCTGGGCCAACCTCAGATAGGGTGTGAACCCACTCTGGATTTGACAGACTCTGCACTTCAGTCTCCTCACCCAACAGTGATCAGGATGATTTGTTGTCTACACAGGTCTGGCCATGGCTGGAACACGAGAGTGATGTGAAGACTTAGGGTGCTGTTTGGGGGTGGGGGGGTGTCAAAGCCTGGCTGGACATCAGTATTATCCTCTTAACTCAGACATTCCGTTGGATGTCTGCCTGAAGGTGGAGGAGAGAATGGGCCTGCTCTGGCCTGCCTGAGCATTTGTTGCTTACTGGGCTCCTTCACTGACTTCTCTAACATTTGACCAACATGCCTTCTGGAGACTGGATGAATAGGCCACTCGTTCACTCTTGTGCTAAAGTACTTTTTTATGAGAGTGTTCTTGGGGCTGGAGAGATGGCTCAGCGGTTAAAAGCACAGACTGCTCTTGCAGAGGACCCAGGTTCGATTCCCAGCACCCACATGGCGGCTAAGAACTGTCTTTAACTCCAGTTCCAGGGGAATCGATGCCCTCTTCTGACCTCCGCAGCATTGCACAACTTGGGTGCGCCAACCTACATGCAGACAGTACATTCATACACATAAAATAATAAATTAAAAAAAAGAAAGTGTTCTTCCCAGCTTGATTTAGCTAGGCATGGCCTTAAGAAGGTCCCACTGTTAGCAAGATTTTAGAAGTAGAGCCCTTCAGGGTGTGGTGGTAACTCTCCTTGATCCCAGCATTAGGATGGCAGAGGCAAGTAAGTCTCTGTGAGTTCAAGGCCAACCTGCTCTACATAGCGAGTTCTAGGCCAGCCAAGGCTACAGAAAGTAGAGCCTAGGTATACTGTTTAACCAGCTATGTCTTAGGCAGCAGCCTTCTTTCTGTGGTGAGATTAGGTACTGTTCATTCTCTGGGTCCTGTTCTAGATCAGTGGGCCCCAGCCAGGCCTGTCTCCGCTCCCTTGCCTCCCTGGTGTGTCAGAAGGACCACCTTCTTCGTGCAGGGACAGAGGGATAGAGGAGACAGCCGGAATAGCCTCCCTCTCTCCTGGGAGGCCAGAACCCTTCACTCTTTCAGCGTTTGTTAATAAACCTAAGCTGAATGTGGTGGCTCATGCTTGTAATCCCACTACTTGAGAGGCTGAGTCTGGAGGGTGCTAGGGGTTCAAAGGCCACTCTGAGTATAGCGTTCTAGGCTAGCCTGAGCCAGAGTGTGTCCATAAAACCAAAAAAATCGCCATTCAACCAACCCCAAAAATCTACCTAAATTGTCATTAGTTTTCTTATTTTGCAGAGTACAAACAGTCAGGAGCCAGGGGTCCAACATCAAGACTATCTCTCTCTCCTTAAAGCCTTTCTCAGGTTTTGGTCTGTTCTTGACAGGATAGAAAGCTTGGAAGTGCATCTACGTACCTGTTTTCTGAATTTTCTTTCTCTTTGATCATCTGAACATTCCACCTGTTCTTCCACTTGTGATGGGCTTACACCCTAAGTAAGCATGCTCTAAACTGAAACATTGTAAGTTTAAAATGCATTTCACATACCTGATGCTCCCCCCCCCAAAAAAACCCCTCACTCAGCCACACAGTACATACACCACACTGTAGCAGCCCGACCTTTTGACATTGTAACATGAGATTGTCATCTACAGAGTTTACGCTTAAAACCATGCAATTGAATTACCAAACACAAAACGACCCCCCTCCCCGCCCCGCCAAACCTCATTTTAGTAAGTTTGCAGTTTTTGTTGGTTCGCATCCTCAGTGACATGTGACCCACAGGCTGCAGGTTGAACCTGCCTGCTTGTGTACACAGCTTCTCTAGATCAGGAGCTGCTCATCATAAATGATGAGCCCCAGGGAAAGGATCTGAATCCCAAATTTGAAGCAGTCTGTGGAATGCAGAGCGCATTGTAGCACAGGAAAGCAGAACCATCATCATGAGTTAGATGGACCGTGAAAGTTGAAGACTATACATCTCTGCATTTTACTGTGTCCCTGCCCTGTGACGTCTGTAGACCAACTTCCTCTAGGCCTTTGTGTTCTGGTTGGATCTGTTAGTCTTGGACTCTGAGGACCCTGTGCCTGGCTGCTACCATAGCCTCTGTCTGGATGGATGGCTTTCTGAAGGAGTTGGTGTCTCACTGTAGACTATTTAGGTTCAAATCAGAGACCTATAAACCAACATGCCACAACTGTGGCCTCTGTCAGCCTATATACAGACAACTGATAAACAGGCCAGCTCATACCAGTTCTGGGTCTTAACTGAAAGCAAAAGAGTTTGCTTGGGAGGGAGCAGAGCCTTGGGGGAAGCTGGCTCTGCCCTGGTTGACAGGCTGGATTTTCTCATTCTCCTCTGGAGAGGCCTTTGCTGGACACAGATAGATAAAAGTTGGAGACTCAGTTTTGTGGCCTAAATACAATGTAGTGTGTTTTCTTGTCGTTTAACTGCTGGCCTGTGGAAATAGTCAAGCAGAGGAAGGGGTTTATGGTTTGGGGAGACCCACATAATGAATGTGTGGAACGTCACTGGTGACTTACCCTTTCCTATAGCTGTTAAAATGATTTTCCTTAAGGAGAGAAATACATCCTTTGGTGACTTTTTAAAAAATTATTATTATTATTTTTTATTTATTTCTGTATGTGTATGAATGTACTGTCTGCATGCAAGTTTGTGCACCCGTGTCGTGCCATGCCGCGGAGGTCAGAAGAGGGTGTCGGATTCCCCTGGAACTGGAGTTCTCCTGGAATTGGGGTTCCAGATGGCTCTCGGCCGCCATGTGGGTGCTAGGGATCGAACCCGGGTCCGCTAGGCCATCTCTCCAGCCCCCCTTTGGTGACTTTCTGACTCTCCATAGGATTCAGTGTCTTAGCAAATGTGGTACCCATGTAGGGGGATCATGGGCCATGTCTTCCTAGGTGCCAGGCATCCCTAGTGGTTAGGCCAGCCTCCTGCACCTTGCTGCAAATTCTGTCCCAGCTAATAGACAGGCTACCTCCTGGAGCCACAGGCACCATGGTGACACCCTTGTTGAAAATTGAAACTTGCTTTCTGCATGCCCAGCTGGAGTAAACCCATCTTGGCGGCATTGTAGGAGTAAAACCAGTTAAAAATTCTACAAAAACATCTTACAGCTTTTATTTGTTACCATGGACAGCCACAGAAGGAATGGTGAGAGAGCTATAAATGCCTAGTGTGTCCACTGTACTACTAAAATTTTCTTGTTAGAATAATTTCCTGCCCATAACACTTGTGAAGTCAGCCCAGCATCCAGCCCCAGCTCTAGGGCCCATTCCCAGAAGTCCAGGGGTGACAGGGAATGCACACTCCACCAATGGTGTGCCTCATAAAAGCAGGCACTTGTTAAATCTATTTGTTTTTATTATAGACATCGATCTGCCAGTTGCAATAATGCATTTATGGACATTTTTCTGCAAGCGCAGCGCTGGTGGCAGTTTTTACTGACAAATTGAGTCATACAGATAGTAGTTCGGAGAACTCTTGCCTTATTGACAGATCGGGCCATCCCAACACCGGATTTAAGAGGTGCCTGATGGGTGAGGAGAGAGAATGGCTCTCAAGGCTGAGGAGGAAATGGGCCTTTGGATGTGGAGATGGGTAAAGAACAGGTAGTTATTTCTCATTTCTAAACTTAGCTAAATTTTAGCTCAGGCAAAAACTCCAGGGAAGCAGGAATGTCCCCTTCAGGCTGGGCTGCTACTAGTATGGTTGGTGAGGTTTACCTCACATAGTCTCCAGCGAGGCTGGATATGTCAACCTGTCCTTCTCCACAAGTGGAGTGTTCAAGGGCTAGCCTAAAGGTAGTCTGAGCTCTCATAGTATCGATCTTTCTGAGTAGGCTGGTTCCAAGGGCAGATTTTAGGGCTCTTTGGCAGGATGACAGGGTTAGAGCCCAAGGACCTGCAGCTCTGAGGGACCTGAAGGACTCTGGTAAGCCCTAAGGCTCAAGCCTCTCCAGCCAGTCTTTAGGGTCAATTGGGAAGCATAGCTTTCCAGCCCAGACTAGTTCTAAGCTCATCTTCTATCTGGAACTGTGGTTGGCATTGCTCTGCGTTGCCCAGGCATATGGATCTGTGTATGGTTTTAAATTCCTTAGAGTCAAGCGAAACTTCAACATGCAAACCCAACATGTTATCATCACATTAGAGTTCTTGTTTGTGGTTCTGAGAGAAGGTGCAGATGCCGCAAAAACTCTGGCCTTCATTCATTTTATGTACAAGTGTGCTGCAAGGGCAGACTCGTCTCCATCCTCGTCAGCCTCCTGAGTGGACTGTGCTGTTTTTCTCCTCCTGTAGAAACATTTTGGTAGACGTGAAAGGGGTTCCATAAGCAAGTGCTAGACTTGCATGTGCCATTGATGAGTCAGATTCCAGCTCTGTGACATAGGTAGGTGTTAACTACCCTACCCCAATGTCCCCTGGTCAGTTGGATGAGAATGATTGGTTTATTCTGTTTATCTGGGTGAGAAGCACATGCAATAATAAATGGGTATTTGTGTTTTTAAGTAAAAAGCACCTTATGGATGGAGACCTACCCTTGGAACCACAGTGTCAGTTGGAGTCCCGCCCCCAGGTCAGACAGGACACACTGTGTTCTCAGTCCAGTCAACATCCAGTTTTCTCTGCAACTCAGTCAGTTTCAGTCAGTGAGCATCCTTGTTTCCCCATAGTCCATCTGGAATCCTTTCCAGATTCATGTACCCAAACCTACGTGTGGGGCATAGCACAGTGGTCATCTGTGAAGTCCCTGGAGACAATAGGGCCCCAGTTTGGACGTGGTCGTACCGGCTGCCGCGACTTTGGGAAAGGCTTGGTTTCTCCGAGGGGGTGGATGGGTTGATGACAGCTGGGGGCATGACGAAAGCCTCATCTTGAGGGATCATGACAGGCCTGGTGAGCTCTAGCAGCTATAGCGGTTGCTTGGTGATGACAGTGATTGGCACTTAGAAAGCTGTCCCTGCTGGAGCAGAACTAGAGGCTGGGGTCTCTGAGCTGCAGAGCTCTTCTCTTTCCATTGGCGAGTGCAGTTGGTCCTGGGTGTTCCGTGTGGCGCCTGCATGCTCAATTGCTAGGTTTGTAAGATTTTGTTTGTCTGCCGCCTGTTCTGATTTTTGTCGATGAGGTGCCCAGCTTAGGTGCCCAGTGCTAAATGCTTAGCCATGCCCTGTGATGGTAAGCCCATTCCTGGTGCTGAGTGGGCGGCAGTGCTTCCTGTGCACCCCTGATGGTACCACCAGTCCCATCCAGCCTCAGGCTTGAGGTCACTTGTCTATTAAGTTGAAAGAATGGCCTAAAGGAGCAGACACAAGATCCCACATGATGAGAGTGGTCAGCTACCAGGGGTGATGCTACCCTATGGCAGTGTTTTTCCTGGTGTTTTCCTGGTGTGGGACCGTTTGTTCCCTCCTGTCAAGGGGGTAATTCAGGCCTATTGGGTAAGCTTCCTGAAGCTGGGCTGGAGCTACACATCTGAACTCCCAGCACTTTGGAAATAGACTCAAGAAGAACAGTTCAAGGCTAGCCTGGGCTACATAAGACTTTGTCTTGCTCCTCCCTGGATGGTTAATCTTGTCCACTTGATGGGATTTAGATCACCATGGAAACAAATCTCTGGCATGTCTGTGGGGGAGATCCTAGATTAGGCTAATGAAGATGGGAAGACCCACCACAAACATGGGGAGAACCATCTGTGGCATGTGATCCTGGACTGAATCAAAGGAGAATGTGAGCTGAGCACAGCATTCGTTCCTCTCTTGCTTCTTGATTGTGACATAAGATCCGCTCTTCCTGCACCTGCCTCCCAGCTCCACGGTGTCCCCTGCAGCTGGAGGACACAGCAAGCCCTTTCTTAATTTGCTTCTTCTCAGGCATTTGGTCACAGTGATGAGAAAAGTAGTTAATGTGCCCCCACCCTGACCCCCAAGTAAACAAGTCATCGATCTGCAGAAATTTTAAGGGGGGAATGGGTCTTACTGGGGTTTCTCTTCATCTTCACGTGCTTCAGTTCATCCTTGTAATGGCAAAGGCATGCTGTCTACATTGTGTGACGTAGCCAGCTTGGCCAACATTTTGACATTGTGACTTGATCATGTGGATTGTAAGCATGTCAGGCCTCCTTCATAGCTATCCCGGGATGCACGTGTGGCTCGTGAGCTGCACTGTTGTACACATCAATCATCTTATCAAATCCTCAGGAACAACTGAAGAGCACTGAGCTGTTAGTGTCCTTGTTCTGCATATGGGGAAACTGGGTTTCACAGGGCATGTGGCTTAACATGAGGTGCGTGGGAGATGAGAGAGAGTTTTGTCATCTAGACTTGTTTGATAACTGTCTTAGTTTGGTTCTGATAAAACATTGATCCAGAGCCGGGCGTGGTGGCGCATGCCTTTAATCCTAGCACTTGGGAGGCAGAGGCAGGCGGATCTTTGTGAGTTCAAGGCCAGCCTGGTCTACAGAGTGAGTTCCAGGACAGCTGGAGCTACAGGGAGACCCTGTCTCGAAAAGACCAAAAAAAAAAAAAAAACACAAAAAAACACTGATCCAGGGCTGGTGAGATGGCTCAGCAGTTAAGAGCACCTCCTGTTCTTGTAGAGGACCTGGGTTTGATTCCCAGCACCCACATGGAAGCTAACAACCCTCTGTAATTCTAGTTTTAAGGGTATCCAATGCCTTCTTCAGATAGCCATGGGCATTGGCCCACACAGGTGCACTCACATACATATAGGCAGTATACTCATACACATAAATTTAAAAAATAATAAATAAAATATTTTTTAGAAACACTGATAGGGCTGGAGAGACACTTTAGTGGTTAAGAGCACTGGTTGCTCTTGCAGAAGACTGGGCTTCAATTCCCAGTACCCACATGGTGGCTGACAACTATCCATGGCTCCAGTTTGGGGGAAATCCGATGCTCTCTTCTGACCTCCGTGGGCATTGCATGATACAGGTGCACTTCCATACATGCAGACAGTACACCCATAAACACAAAATTAAAAAAAAATTCATATTCCAAACAACGTGGGAGGAAAGGGGTTATTTCCTATTTCAACTCCCAGGTCACAGAGAAGCCAGGGCAGGAGCTCAGATCGGGAGCAGAAGCAGAGACCATGGAGGAACGCCGCTTGCTGGCTTGTTTCCTCTGGCTTGCTCAGCTGCCTTTCTTATACAGCCCAAGCCACCTGCCCAGGGCTGGCACCACCCACAGTGGGCTGGGCCCTCCTAAATCAGTTAGCAATCAATAAAATGTACCACAGACAGGGTGGTGGGCCGGTCTGATATGAGAAAGTCTTTGGTTGAGACTCCATCTTCCCAGGTGACTCTCGTTTGTGTCGGGTTGACAGCTGAAGCTAAAACTACAGTGGTGACCAATGCAGGCTTTTCACTATCTTGTCACACTGACTTTGTGATGGAAGGCTGAGAAAGTGCTAGAAGTCCTTTGGGGGGGCAGCACAGGCATCAGTAACCACTGGTGTACTTGCTTAGTGAAGGGTTGTGACCAGTGTCACCAAGCATGATCCTGCCAGTGGGGAAAGCAAACTGCCTGAGTCTGTTCTCATGTGACTGCTCAGGACCCCACTGAGGAACATGGGAGACTTTAGCTGGGGCTCAACACAGTGCAGAAAGGGGAACAAGACCCTGCCTGGGGCGCTCTTTACCTTTTGTTAGCCATGTCTGCCTGACACCCTCTGAGCAGGGAGGGTCAGCACCATGGAGCTAGCGGGACAGAACACTGATTGCCGTCCATCTACCAGGACTCATCCACTACCTTACCACAGCCCTGCTAGCCAGGAACCCTTGAGCGATCCTCATCAAAGCCTGTGCAGAGCAAGCAGCTTGTGAGACTTCTGTGTGTGACCCAAAGGTGACAACGTTCTGGGTAGCACACTGGAACTTCCATTCGAGGGGAGGTAGGGACCCAGGCCATCAGCGCTCCCTAGGACAATCTCTTCCTGGGGCCTTGAATGTCATACAGGAAGGAGAGGCAGGCCAGTGCTGTGAGTCTAGCAGTCAGGGGACAGTGCCTGTGGTGCTCACAGGCCAGCCTTGCTCACTTATGGAGACATGAGAGAAGAGACTGGCTAGAAAAGGTAAATGGCATTTAGGGGCATTTTTTTCCGTGTTTCTTTTTGTTCTGTTTAGTTGGACTGGCCTGGAACTCACCATGTAGGCAAAGGATGACTTTGAACTCCTGATCCTCCCATGCACTATCCAACTGGGGTCTTTTTTTTCTTTTTTTCTTTTTTTTGAAGAAGGAAACAACGTTTGGTGCATGAGCTGCTCCTGTGGATTTCAAAGAAGCATGTCAGGGTAAGGGCGTGCAGTCTGCCTTGCCTGGTGTCTGAGCTCTGAGGTGGGAGATTGCCTTATTTTAACTGTTCATTCAGGCAGAGATGTCAGCAAGGGAGAAAGGTGGCTCATAACAGGCACGTCCACCCCCAGCCTGGCTCCATAGAGGGGAACCTGTACTTCATGCAGGTAGCCATGGAATCCTTAAAATCACACTGGCAAGTTTTGGGTGTAGGGTCACATCAGAATACAAATCAAAAATAAGTGTGTTCTTGGTTTTCTTTTTTTTTTTTTAATTTTATTTATTTCTGTATATGTATGATTGTACTGTCTGCATGCAGGTCTGTGCACCCGTGTCGTGCAATGCCGCGGAGGTCAGAAGAGGGTGTCGGATTCCCCTGGAACTGGAGTTCTTCTGGAATTGGAGTTTCAGACGGTTCTCGGCCGCCATGTGGGTGCTGGGGATCGAACCCGGGTCCTCTGCAAGAGCGGTCGGCGTTCCTAACTGCTAGGCCATCTCTCCAGCCCCTTGGTTTTCTTATATAAGTCTGTACAAAGTTCTTACTGGGTGGTGGCTCCCTGGGGGCTCCTCTGGTAGTCTCTGGGATAGTAAGATGGCCACAGGGTTAGGGACAGACTTTATTTCTGCCTCACTTTCCCATTTTGACAGAATACCTGATACTAGGTGATATATGGGGAGAGACGGTTCTGTTGGCTCAGGCTGGGTGCTGGGAAGTTGGAGGTTGGGGTTCCATCTGGCAATGGTCTTGTATGGCCTCAGCTCATGGTGGGGAGCAGAAGAGTAAGAGGCATCTACAGAAGAGAGAAAAGAGGTTAAGCCCTGTGGTAGCTGACCCGTGCCATAAGAACGGCAGTTATGCTCTCCTAGGAATTGACCCTGCAACCCACAGCCTTCCACTGGGCAGCGCCTCCCCACAGCACTGCACTGGAATTAAAATTCCAGCACATGAACTTTTAAAATAATACTATTTTTATTTTATATGTGTGAGTGTATTGCGTCCATGTGTATAAGTGAACCTGTGCTGTGCAGTGCCTGTGGAGGTCAGAAGAGGCATCAGACCCGTTGGAACTGGAGTTACAGATGGTCGTTAGCCTCCATGTAGGTGCTGGGAACCATACCTGGGTCCTCTGCAAGAGCAGCCAGTGTTCTTAACCGCTGATCCATCTCTCTGCCCCCTAGCATGTGAATTTTTTAACATTTTGGTTTTGTGTGTATGTGTGCTAGCTTGTATATATGTCTATGCACTATTGTGTGCCTGGTGCTTGCAGAGGCCAGAAGAGGCTGTCAGCTCCCTTGAAACTCGAGTTATACATGATTGTAAGCTGCCATGTGGGTGCTGGAAACCAATCCGGGGACCTCTGCAAGAGCAGCCAGTTCCCGTGACCCATGAGCCATCTCTGTAGTCCCTATCTACACCACACCCATGAACTTTTGGGGAGACAAGCTATAGCAGGCTTGTGCCAGCCTTGTTTTTGAGGGACCCTCCTCTCAAAGGTCTGGGGAGATGTCTATAGGTCTATATTTTCTGTGCTGGCGAGGATGCCTGGAAGAGAGCAGGGAGTTTGGCTTCGTGGAGGATCATTAGTTAGTGATACAACAGATTTGTATTAATTTAGACTTTTGTCTCTGTAACTGAGTCCCTAGAAAATAACTTAAGGGAGGAGGGATTAATTTTGCCCATAGTTTCAGAGGCCCATGGTGGGTGAATCCATTGTTTGTGGGTCTGTGATGAGGCAGAGAATCGTGGTAGAAGGTGTAGAGGGAGAGCTGCTCCCTCATAGCGACCAGGAAGCAGAGAAAGAGAGAGATGGAGAAGGGATGGAGGAAGAGAGAGAGAGAAAGAGACAGGACAGAGTCAATGACGTAACATCCTTCCAGGGTGTGCCCCCAGTGACCTTCTCAATGGGGCCCTTCCTTCCATTGCAGCTATCCCGTTACCAATCTGTCAGTTGCTTAATCCATTGATTAGGTCAGAGCCTCAGGATCCAATCATGTCCCAGTGATTTGAACCACCAGCTGGGGGTGCACCACATCCATCCAAACCACCAGCTGGGGGGTGCACCACATCCTTCCAAACCACCACTGGGGGGGTGCACCACATCCATCCGAACCACCAGCTCGGGGGTTGCACCACATCCATCCAAACCACCAGCTGGGGGGGGTGCACCACATCCATCCGAACCACCAGCTGGGGGATGCACACAATCCATCCGAACCACCAGCAGGGGGTTGACCACATCCTCCAACACACCAGCTGGGGGGTCACCACATACCATCCGAACCACCAGCTGGGGGGGTCACCACATCCATCCGAACCACCAGCTGGGGGGGGTTCACCACATCCATCCGAACCACCAGCTGGGGGGGGTGCACCACATCCATCCAAACCACCAGCTGGGGGTGCACCACATCCATCCAAACCACCAGCTGGGGGGTGCACCACATCCATCCAAACCACCAGCTGGGGGGTGCACCACATCCATCCAACACCACGGTCCCCACCCCCTCCGAACACGTGGGGGTGCACCACATCCATCACAACACGGGGTCACCTAACCACACCAGGCGGGGGGGTGCATCACACAGTCGACTCCACGTTCCCACACTCACGACACCAGCTGGGGGTGCACCCATCCATCCGAACCACCAGCTCGGGGGTGCACCACACCCATCCAAACCACCAGCTGGGGGGGTGCACCACATCCATCCGAAACCACCAGCTGGGGGGTGGTGCACCACATCCATCGCTAAACCATCCAGCTGGGGGGGAGTGCACCACCATTCCATCAGAACCATCAGCTGGGGGGGGGTGCACCACATCCATCCAGAACCACCAGCTAGGGGGGTGCACCACATCCATCCAAACCACCAGCTGGGGGTGCACCACATCCATCCAAACCACCAGCTGGGGGTGCACCACATCCATCCGAACCACCAGCTGGGGGGTGCACCACATCCATCCAAACCACCAGCTGGGGGTGCACCACATCCTTCCAACCACCACTGGGGGGGTGCACCACATCCATCTGAACCACCAGCTGGGGTGCACCACATCCATCCAACCACCAGCTGGGGGTGCACCACATCCATCCAACCACCAGCTGGGGGGGGGTAACCACCGACCACCAGCTGAGGCCTATCCAAATAGCTGGGCGGGGGGTGCACCACATCCATCCAAACCACCAGCTGGGGGGTGCACCACATCCATCCGAACCACCAGCTGGGGGGTGCACCACATCCATCCAAACCACCAGCTGGGGGTGCACCACATCCATCCAAACCACCAGCTGGGGGGTGCACCACATCCATCCAAAACCAGCTGGGGGTTCACCACATCCATCCGAACCACCAGCTGGGGGGGGTTCACCACATCCATCCGAACCACCAGCTGGGGGTGCACCACATCCATCCAAACCACCAGCTGGGGGGGGTGCACCACATCCATCCGAACCACCAGCTGGGGGTGCACCACATCCATCCAAACCACCAGCTAGGGGGTGCACCACATCCATCCAAACCACCAGCTGGGGGGGGTGGTGCACCACATCCATCCGAACCACCAGCTGGGGGTTGCACCACATCCATCCAAACCACCAGCTGGGGGGGGTTCACCACATCCATCCGAACCACCAGCTGCGGGGGTTGCACCACATCCATCCAAACCACCAGCTGGGGGGGGGGAGTGCACCACATCCATCGAACCACCAGCTGGGGGTGCACCAACATCCAAAACGGCTAGTTCAAACATCCACCCCGTGGGGTCTACCACGCATCGAAAACCACTGGCAGCCACATCCATCACGCGGGGGCACCACATCCATCCGAACCACCAGCTGGGGTTGCACCACATCCATCCAAACCACCAGCTGGGGGGTGGTGCACCACATCCATCCAAACCACCAGCTGGGGGGGGGGTGCACCACATCCATCTGAACCACCAGCTGGGGGTGCACCACATCCATCCAAACCACCAGCTAGGGGGTGCACCACATCCATCCACACCACCAGCTGGGGGGGGGTGCACCACATCCATCCGAACCACCAGCTGGCAGTGCACCACATCCATCCAAATCACCAGCTGGGGCGGGGGGGTGCACCACATCCATCCAAACCACCAGCTGGGGGTGCACCACATCCATCCAAAACATCAGTTTTGAAGCCGCCCTTCTGGACAGCCACCCAGAGATCTCAGGAGAGGTCCCCAGGGGAGGAACAGCAGCTGTGGGTGCTTCAGTGCTCACTGGTGGGTGTGTCGGAAGGATGCATGGTGGGGTCAGTGGTGTGGGGAGATGCCAGAGCTCAGGAAGTTCTTAGAAACAGAGTTTCAGAGTCTCAGCATTCCACGAATGTCATCTAGTTAAAATAACACCAGCAATGATGGCTGTCTCTGTAAGGGATGACAGGGAATCAAATGAGCAAACATGTCACGTCCTCAGCTCAGTCGGGGTAGGAGCTCTGTTCGGGTACACTGATGCTCTTGTTAGTAAGGCTTTTAGCACTCAAGGGGAAGTTTCTAGAATAATGGGCAAAGAAAAGAAATGATATATTTCCAAAAGTTACTGAATTTAGCCAGCTATCCCAAGAAGACCCATGTGTACTATTCTTTATTGTGCAGAAAAAAATTTGTTTCTGTCACCATTGTGTTAGCATCAGATTAAGCTGTCGAGTCAGATGGATGCAGGGTGTCCTGTGGTCTGTCTGCTGATTAACAGGCTCCCTGTGCCTCCTCCAGCCCATCAGTCTCTGGGCTGAGCAGGGCTCTGAGAACTGACTGGTGGGTGCAGGTGGGAACTGAGGTTCCTGGGCTGCAGTCAGGAAACCAGGGGAGGCTGCTGCTAGCCTTCCTCCTCTGACATGCAGCCAGAATGGCTTCTTAGATGGATGTGCAGGTGTGAAATCAGGTTACAAGTTCAAGGTTATCCATCCTGGTGGCCATGATTGCCACCATTGTGACCATTGTGATTTAGCTGGAGGTTAAGCAGGCAGACTCTAGGAGATCCTGCTTGCTCTCCGCCATAGGGAACCAGACTTTGTAGGGAACTGAGAACTTTCAGTTCTAAACTGGGCATGTCCTGGGCACACTGGGGTGGCTGGGCCTCCCGAAATGGTCACCCCACAGCTCTTCCGGGTAGTGTTTGTTCTAGTTTGCTTTCAGAGAGACACTATAACCAAAAACAACTTAGGGGAGGAAAGGGTTTATTGGGCCGATACTTCCAGGTCACAGTCCACATCTGAGGAAAGTCAGGGCAGGAGCTCTGGGCAGGAGCCACCTGGAGGAATGTGACCTGTTGCCTTGCCTGCAGGAACATACTCAGCTACCTTTCTGGTGCAGACCAGGCCCACCCGCCTAGGGATGGTACTGCCCACAGTGGGCTGGGCCCTCCTGCTTCTGTCAGCAATCAAGACAGTCCCCACAGACATGGACACAAGCCAGTCTGATCTGAGCAGTCCCTCAGTTAAGAGGGATCCTAGGCTGTCAAGTGGCCAATAAAACTAACCAGGACTTCATAGCTGACACTGTCTCTAGTTGGAGTCTACTTGGTCTTGAGTCTAACTCGATAGTTTACTTTTATTTTTTTCATCAAAAGCATATGGATTAGAGACTGTGTATTTGTGTGTGCTTGTGTGTGTGTATGTCTGTGTACATGTGCGTATGTGTGTGTATTTGTGTGCTTGTGTATGTGTGTGTGTTGTATATGTGTGTATGTGTGTGTTGTGTGTGTACGTGTGTATACGTGTGTGTGTGTGTTGTGTTCAGGAGTGCACGTGTATGCAGACATACCTGTAGAGGCCAGAGGTTAACCACAGATGCTATGCACCCTGCTTTTTTTTGCACAGGGTCTCTCATTGGCCCTGAGCTTGCAGAGTAGGTCAGGCTGACCCGCCTTTGAGTGTCAGGAGTTTGCTCCTCTCTTCCCTAGTGTGGGATTACAGGTGCATGCCTGGTTTTGACTTGGATTCTGGAAACCACACTCAGGTCCTTGTCCTGATACTTGCACAGCAAACACTTCACCAACTCAGCAATTTCCCTGGCTCCATCACTTACATCTTTCTTATTTTACATTTATTTATTTGTGTGGAGGTGTGTATGTGCCCATGTGGAGATCAGGGGACACTGTGTGGGAGGTAGTTTTCTCCTCACCATGTGGGTCTCAGGCCTGAACTCAGGCTGTCAGGCTTGGTGCCAAGTGACTTACCTACTGACCCTCTTTTTCTTTTTCTTTTGGCCAGAACAGTAATTAGAACATTTTGCAGAGTCTCAGTTCATCCCTCTAGACAGAGAACACTGCTGCTGGCCTGTGGCTTTTTGTGGGTTTCTTGTTATCCTAGGAAAACCTCTAGTGGTCCCTGTTTGATCTGGAGTTCCCTCCTGTAGAGTGTTTTGTTTTGTTTTGTTTTTGCCAAGACCTTCCTCCCATGTCTTTTCTCCTGCCCAGTGCATCCATGACATCAAAGACTGTGGATTCTGGGACAGGCTCATGCCTACTCCATGGTGTTGGCTAGAGGGAACATACGTATATGGCAGGGGTGCCTGAGACCGGCTTGTGTGGAACCTTTCAGTTGCTTGTTAGAAGGCTTCAGCGAGGCCAGTTGTGGTTGGGTGTGTGCAGCACCCATAGTGGACTTGGGTCATGTCTTGGTTTCTTTCCTGTTGTGATACATTAACTCTGACTAAAGCAGTGTAAGAAAGGGTTTCTTCAAGCTCACAGTTCAAGGGGCATCATGGCTGATGATGAGTCAAGGCAGCAGGAGCTCCAAGCATTTGGTCTCACGAAGGCCAGAAGAAGAAAGGAATGCATGAAGCTGCTTCTCAGCCCCCTCTCCCCATTTACTCAGTCAGAGTTCCCTGCCCATCTCCCAGGTGATTTCAGATTCTTCAAGTTGGCAGTTAACACTAACCATCATAGGTGACTCAAAAGGCCTGTCTCAGGACGTTGAGGCTGATGGATAAGAAAGCCACATAGGGGACTCCCTGTGGCACACCACACGCATAGGGGATGCGTGTGTGTCAACACCTCCAGGTCATATCCTCTGGCTCAGACTGAGGTTGCCTGCAGGAGTTAAGTGTCCGCCAGGGTATGTGTAAGCTGTGGGGCTACACTAGAGACCTGTGGGCCTTGGGTTCCTCTGGGCTCTGGTCTGTGGGATTGCCTTGTATGTACCTTTCCCCAAACCCCAAGTCACTAGATGTACGATCCTTCACAGGGCATTCACACTGCCCCCTCCTCTCCTGTGTCCTGGGTTTTCTTGCCCATGCTCTGTTCCCTATGGGACACCCAGTGGGGAAGGGCTTCCAGTCTTTATAACTGGCCTTAGCATACTCTATTGTGTGAGACCCAGGCAGGAAGGGCTTCCAGTCCTCTCTGTGGACTGGTTTCTTTTATGTTAATCTTGATGTAGCTCCTCCTCCCCATCCCCCTCCCTCATTTCTACTCTGGCCACCTTCCTTCCTTCCTTCCTTCCTATTTATTTATTTATTTATTTATTTATTTATTTATTTGTGTGTGTGTGTGTGTGTGTGTGTGTGTGTGTGTGTGTGTGTGTATGCAGCTGCCTGTGGAGGCCAGAAGAGGGTATTGGATTCCCTGCAACTGGAGTTTGAGGTGGCCGTGAGCTGTCTGACTTGGGTAGTGAACTAAACTCAGGTCCTCTGTAGGAGCAACAAGTGCTCTTAACCATTGAGCCCTCTCTTCAGCCCCAAACATAAGCTCTCATTCTTCCTCCCTCCCCTCTCTTTCACCCTCTGTCTCTGTCTCTGCCTCTCTCCTTCCCTCTTTCTCTCCCTCCCTTCCTTTTTCTTTTTCTCTTCTTTTTGAGATAGGATCTTACCTTACTGGCTAGTCTGGAACTTGCTTCATAGACCAGGCTAACTACAAACTCAGGGGTTAGAGTGCTGGGATTAAAGGCCTGAGCCACCATGCCCAGCCTGCCACACACTTAACTGATGATGCTCAAAAGTCCATGTTCTTAGCTGAGCTCCTAGTTTTCCCAAGGTGTGAATGTATGCCTGGGAAAGAAAACACCCTGGTAAGGTCACCAGAAGCCCCTGTGGTTGCACAAATAGGCACAGCAGGAGGGGCAAGGGATATCAGCAGAGCTAGGGGGTGGGGAAAGGACTGGTGCTACCTACGGCTCCCAGGACTCCCTGGAAGGCATAGGTTAGTTGACATGCTGGGTGGCTGAGGAGGGTGGCACAGAACAGCTGGTGTCCCAAGACCGCACAGCAGTGGTCACTCTGTTGAACACCACTGGAGTCCTCAGAAATGCAGTGGGCCACCATCAGGCTGAGCTCTCTCTGAGAACATCTGCAGATTTCCCTTGAGGTGGGAACCTAGGCATGTGTTTCCCCCTGAAGTTTGGCCAGCACATACTTGCACTAACTCAGTCTGTTATGTCTAGGCTGCTGGTGAGGATCCTGTGGAGGGTTAGAGACCACTGAATTTGCCTGCCCATCTCAACAGTTTGTGGCTCATAAATGCATGCAAATTTTTAGTATTATTTCAAAGAAAAGGCAGACTGTATGCTTTTCCCCTTTCTGAGTCCTCCCACCTCTCTGTCCCATAGTGTAGATGAGCATCAGGTCCCCAGGACTCTAGGTTCCCATTGTGGCTCAGAGGGACACTGCTGTCCGCAACCAGAGTCCTGGGTGCGGAAAGTACCATTAATATTAAGATGTGGATTTGAATTCTTCTTGGTTATCTTTTACTTATTTATTTGTATCTATGTTGTTAAAGTCCACAGTGAGAGTCTGTAGGAATATGATTAACCTCAAGGGTCATGTTATAATGTAATTATTAATGATTGATTCTGCTTATCCTCAGAATCAATAAGGGAGGTATAATGGGCCGGTGTGGACTTAGACCTGATTTCTCACATTTCATAAACATGGTTCTGTGACAACTTTCCTGTCAGTTCATTCCTTAGAATGTGTTATGTGAATCCGAAGTGTGTGATTAGCTCTATCTAATTATGGTAGGATCCATTGTTCCTTACATGACTTATGTTAATGTGGCATGTACTGTTCAAGTCTCTTGCTGCTAATGGTTAGGGTGGGGATGCATGGTGATTGATCTTCCTGGGGGTGCTGTAATGTAAAAACAATTCGGGTTGTTGGAAGTATATTTTACAAGTGTGCATTGGGCCTTTGGGATGTTATATTGAAAAACCCAATTGTACAGTTACCATGGGAACCCAATTAGAATAGATTGCTTGATTTTCTTTTTCTTTTGTCTTTCATCTTGACCAAAAATCTAATGTATTTTAAGTGTTTTCATATGGAACTGTATTGCAGTACTGACATGCATAGGATTCTTTCTTTTTGACCCAGCATCATCCTGGCACAGTGGTCTTCTCTAGTGGTGCCATAACAGGACGTCTCCCAGAGAGATTTAATCATGTTTTGTGGGAAAGTTTGTGCACATGGCGGGAGTGGTAGAGGCTGCAGAAAGCATTTAAAAAGTGGGACAATGGGTATCTTCCTGTGACAGCATACAGAGAAGGGCCTTCATGTCCCTCTCCAGAGGAAGATCCAGAGTTTCCCTCTGAGTGCATATGTACTGTTGGGGTGTTAGCCCCTGCGAGTTCAGTGCTTTACAGAGTGTTAGAGATCACAGGTGATTGCTCCCAAGCTGGGGAACCTCAGTTTTGTCTCAGAACTTGTTGGTGCTCTTCAAATTCTTTGGGGTTTTGTATTAGAGACAGACACTTCTCAGGTTCCTTAGAGTGATTGTTCCAAGATCCTCTTCAGATAACAGCATCCAAGGATGTCCAAGTTCTTTTTTATTAAAAAGAATAGCATTTGCATGTAACCTAGAACATTCTAAATTTCTTACAGTACACAATATGATGTAAAAATAAATAAACAATGATAAGGGAAAACATATGTGTTTGGAACACCCATAAAATTATGTGTGTATCAATTTTTATGTGTCTTCCCAAATTATCAGTCTGTTTGGGCTAAATCCTTGAATGCACAGGTACATATGACTGAATCTATTACTGTGCTGGAGGTTAACATTGAGAAATTGAAAAGGATTTATTAGTTCATGTGAGTAATCATTAGATTTTTACATAAAAATTTTTATAATGGAAGGCAGTTTTATTTACCAAAAAAAGCAATTAGTGGCGCCCACAAGTCCTGTGGCTTCTTTAGTATTAGTGTCAGGAGAGTGGTGTAAGTGTGAGGAGAGTGGTCAGCCTTTGCTTCAAACCTTCATAATGTCTGGATTGGCAGATGACAACCTGGTGCTCAGATCTACTTCATTTAGTCTGCCTTGAAGTGTTGCTTTTGATTTAGACCTACCAAGGCAAGTTGGCCCTGTTCAGTCAAGTACTTGGAAAAGGGAACGGTTTTTTGGCTTTCAGATATGAGTGACTCTTTTGGAACTGCACCACAACTGGTCAGGTTGCAGTTTCTTGAAGTGTAGCCATGTGGGAACAGAGCTCTGGTCAGGAGCTGTTTGATTCCATCACATGGAAACCCACTGGTGTGTGCTATACCTTGAAAGATCTTGTAACACAATTCAAAGTCCTATGGGGACACTGCTTGTTGAGTTACAGAGATCTTCCAAATACTGGCACATTCTGTCGTATAGTGTTGGGATAGGGTTTATCCATGACAGTGCCTCTCTTTCTCCCTGGGAAGTATCCAGTGTTGCTGTCTGTGGTGGTGGTGGTGGCTTAGGGCTTCCACTTCTACTCTCTCAGACGCATCAAACCCTCTTAGCTGTGTTGCTGCATCAACGGCCTCAGGCTGTTCACTTGAGAAGTGTCTGCAGATATGCAGTTCTGCATATTGTTTGTACAAGTAGAGCTTTGATCCAGAGGAAGACTCCACTGTCTGCCTCATCCTGGCCCCTGCACATGCTTTCCTGACACCTCTCCTGGGTTTGCAGCAAAACTGCCTTGCTGAGTTTCCAGCTAGAATATGACAACAGTCAAGATCCATGGCGCCACAAGTCCTGTGACTTCTTTAGGATGTTCCTAAGAAGGATGCCCTTCCACACTACTTGTGAGAGAGGACAGGGTATGACTGGTATCCAGGCCTGGAACTGATAGCTGTCCTCCTGCCTCAGCATTCCAAGTGCTGGGATTGCAGATTCACATCACATTTGTCTCTCCTTTTCTTTGTCTGGATTCTATTATTTTCTTGGATTTGATCCCTTCCTCCCTCCCTCCCTCCCTCTCTCCCTCCCTCCCTCCCTGCCTCCCTCCCTCCCTTCTTGTGCTCCATCATCACACTCTGCTTTTCTTTGTGACAGGGTCTCTTACTTACATGGAGTTGGGCTGGTGGTAGCAAGCCCCAGTTACAGGCACATGTGAGTGGCCACACTCAGTTTTTTACCTGAATGTTGGAATGGAAACTCAGGTCCTAGTGCATGCTCATAGAATGTTCTTCCCCACTGAGCCAGCTCACCTCCCCTCCTCTTTAAATGCACATTAAGGTGGATGCTTAGGTCCTTACGTTCACGGGCTTTTCTCATATAAACATTTAATGCTAACCATGCCCCCATGGGCTGCTTCGGCTAAAGCCCACAGATTGATACTTGTGTTTTCATTTTCACTCTGCAATGTTTTCCAATTTCCCTGGTGATCATTTCTTTAGTCTCTGTGTTATTTTGAGGTACGATGGTTTGTTTCCAAATACATGAGGCCTTCCTGATAGTTTTCTGTTACTGATTTCTAGCCAAGTTACCTGTGGTCCAGGGACAGATCTTCTATGAGTTCAGTCTCTGGAAGCTGCTTTGTGCTCAGAGCCTGATTTAACTCAGTGAAGGTAGACACTTAAAAAGAGTCAGAGCTCTGGTTGCAGTGAGGAGTATGCTTTAAATGTCAGTGGGGCTGGGTTTATTTAGTGTTACTCTTACTGATCAGTAAGGCTGGGGGTTGTCTTCTCCTGTAATTGCTAGGGGTGTGGAAACTCCAGTTGTCACTAGGATGTGTTTTTCCTTGAGCTCTGCTAGTTCTCTATTCTCTCATTTCAGACTCTTAGGTGAATGGGTTTAGAATTCTTTTTTTTTTTTAAATCAAACCATACTTTTATTGATGTTTTGTGTATTTCAGACATAATTTTTCAGTTCAATTTAGACATATTCCCCTTTCCCTTCTTCTCTCCCCACCCCAGTTCATGTATTCTGCCATACATGTCTTGCATCTTTCTCTCAGTCTTTTTAAAGTTTTGCTCTGCAAAGGTCTATTGTTTGGGGCAGAATTTTCTTTGACCCAGTCCTTATGTTGTGGTTCTCTCCCAATTGTACATCGTTCTGGCAGATTACCTCCTCCATCCTCATGAAAGCCATTTTCAGTCATGGCAGTCGGGTTTGAGTAGGAAATGTCCCCCATGTACCATGTCCTGGGTGCTTGGTTTCCAGTCAGTGGCTTTTGGGAAATGATTAGATTTTGAAAGATGAGACCTAGTGGATGAATTTGTCCCTGATGGACTCCTATGATAATGTTCCTGAGGAGGTGCTGGAAGGCAGGCGTTGGGACCTTTGGAGCAAGTGGGTCCCTGGGGTCCTGGGTGTGGGTGCTGCATGCAGTTCTGGTCCCTTTCTCTAGCCGCCTCTCTCTGCTTCCTGTCTGCTGTGATATAAGGTGCTTTCCTCTGTGTTGCTCTGTCCCTGTGGTGGATGAATTGCTCTGAAACCATGAGCCAAAATAACTAATTCCTCCCTTTAAGTTCTCTTGGGTATTTGAGGCACAGTGATGAGGAAAGTGATACCCTGGGTGATGGTTCTTGTTTTGAAGTTCCTTGTTTGATGCAAAGATAACCACTGGAGCTTTCCTTTGATTTGTATATTTATGGTACTCATCATATTTTCCCATTTCATTTAATGTGCATGTGCTTATAGAAAAGATAACATTGGGCCTCTTACTTAAAAAGAAATCTAATCTGACAAGATCTTTTAAAATTGGAGTGCTTAGGGCTGGTGCCCCCAATCCTGATGACCTGAATTTGATCCCAGGAACCCATGTGGTGGAAGGAGAGAGACAAAGCCTGAAAGTTTTCCTTTGATTTCCACGCATGTGCTGAGGCACAAGTGCTTATACACGTATGTGAAAGAAATAAAAATGAAGTCAAGCAAAAAGAAACTGGAGTGTTTAGACCATTTGAATTTATGAATAGATTTAGATTTAATTATGCCATCTTGTTTATTTTGTGGTTGGACTGTTTGTTCTTTTACCCTTGCACAACCCCCCCATCTTATTTTCACTATTTAAATGTTAAATGTAGTCTTTTTATTTTTATTTATTTATTTATTTATTTATTTATTTATTTATTTTTTTTTGTATTTTTGAGACAAGGTCTCCCTGTAGCTCACTATGTAGAGGCTGGCCTTGAACTCACAGAGATTTGTCTGCTTCTGCCTCTTGAGTGCTCAGATTAAAAGCACACACCACCATGCCTGGCTTTAAATGTAGTCTTAAAAAAATGGTGGTGCACGCCTTTAATCCTAGCACTTGGGAGGCAAAGGCAGACGGATCTTTGTGAGCTCAAGGCCAGCCTGGTTTACAGAGTGAGTTCCAGGCCAGCTGGGGCTTCAGGGAAACCCTGTATCAAAAAGACCAAAAAAAAAAAAAACCTATTATTTTTATTTTGTGCGTTTGAGTGTAGTGCTTGTGTGTAAGTCCCCTCGTGCCATGCAATGCCTGAGGAGGACAGAAGAGGGCATCCGATCCCCTGGAACTGGAGTAATGGATGATAGTTAGGTGCCTTGTGGGTACTGAGAATTGAACCCAGGTCTCTGCAAGAACAGTCAGTGCTCTCAACCGATGAGCCGTCTCTCCTAGTCTTATTACTCTAATTGTTGTTCTTCTGCACCTTGGCTTCTTAGTGCTGCTCGCTCTTAGTAGTTGCTCTAGGGTTCATACACAATGTTTAACTTCTCCTGTTCGTTAACCTAATGGAGCAAACTTTCCATATAACATATGAGTCTTACACCAGTACATGCAATTTTCTCAAATACCTGTTTGCTGTATTTGGTTATGCGCTGCCTATAGGACAAACTCCAATGTGTATTATTTTTGCTGTAGACAGTTACCTCTTTTTTCAATATATATTTTTATTGGATTTTTGTGCATTTCATACATCTTGATTATATTTGGATCCCCTCCCCTATCTGCACCCCACCATAGCTGCCCCTCCCCCCACTGAATTTCATGCATTCTGTCATATATGTTAAGGTCTATTGAGTCAAATTTGTGTCCGCAGATGTCCCTCTGTTTAAGTTCATCCACTGGAGCCTGGTCAGTCTCTATTGTGTCATTCTCTTAAAGAAGACAAATTATTCCTCACCCAGAAGTGATCAGCTGCCAATAGTTCCTTGGCTAAAGTTGTGGCTCTTTGCTCATTTCCCTAGTTCTGTGCTGGGTTTTTGTCTGGTTTGAGTTTGCACAGGTCTCGTGCATGCTGTCACCATTGTTGTAAGTTCATATGAGCAAGTTCCCAGAAGCCTGGAAAGCTCTCTGCTTTGTTATGGTCAGACACCACCCCTGGCTCTTACAGTCTCTCTGCCCCTTCTTCTGCAATGGTTCCTGAGCCCTGAGTGAGTGAGGTTTAATACGGAGTCCTTTCCAGAGACCTGCACTGTGCATTATCTTGTTCTCTATACTTTGGCCAGTTGTGGCCTTCTGGTTTCATTAATTACCCTTTTCATGAAGAAGCATCACTGGTGAGAGTTGAGAGATGCATTAGCATTCTTTCTAGCCCCTGTTCTGCTGTGTTCCATGATCCTCAGGTATAGAGGTTCTATTGTACATGTGTCACTTAGGGCTAGGCCTTAATCTCTGTGGTTGACCAGTTGTGGAACTCTGTAATTGTCTCCGTTTGTTGCAGAAAGAAGCTTCTTTGGTGAGTGGTGACAGATATGCTTGTCTATAAATATAAAACTATATGGTAAGAAATACATTTTTCTAGGGATGTGACAGAAGTTTTCTCTAGGATCTGTGACCTCTCCAGCCATGTGTATTTGGCTGTCTTTACAGTGCTACACATGAGTTCCCTCCCATTGAGTGGGCTTTAAGTACAATTAGGTAGCTAAGTTTTCTCTTAGAGATTAAAGATGGAAATTGTATTTATTTGTGAATTTTCCACTATTTGAACTTTGTGTTCCTTTGTGTCAATCATAATTTCAACTAGTATGCATGTATATATGCATGTTATATGTAATACATATCCATTTATAATATAAATGTACATATTTATATGATATATATTATGCCTAAAGAATTAGCTTGGTATCTCTTGGCTCCCTGGTATATGAATTGTCTTGCTTGGCTGGCTTGGAACTCACTGTTTAGATCAGGCTGGTCTTGAACTCATAGAGATCCTCCTGCCTCTGCCTCCTGAGTGCTGGGATTAAAGGTGTGCACCACCATGCCCAGCTTAAATACAGTTCTTAGCCACCGTGTGGGTGCTGGGAATCGAACCTGGGTCCTCTGCAAGAGGAGTCGGCGCTCTTAACTGCTGAGCCATCTCTCCAGCCCTGATAGATATTTTTTTTAATTAAAAAAAATTTTTTTTATTTCCTTATGTGTATGAATGTACTGTCTGCATGCAGGTTTGTGCACCTGTGTCGTGAAATGCTGCGGAGGTCAGAAGAGGGTGTCGGATTCCCCTGGAACAGGAGTTCGCCTGGAATTGGAGTTTCAGACTGTTCTCGGCCTCCATGTGGGTGCTGGGGATCAAACCCAGGTCCACTGTAAGAGCGGTCGGTGCTCTTAACCACTAGGCCATCTCTCCAGCTCCGATAGATATCATTTTTAAAGTGTACATATGATACTAGCTGCTGTGAGAGCTGCAGGGGCTTTCTCCCTTCTCCTCCCTTCCCCTCCCCTCCTTCCCCTTTCTCTTCTGCCTCCCCTCTCCCTTCTTCCCTTCTCTTCCCCTCCCCTCCCCTCCCCTCTCTTCATCTCCTCTCCTCTCTGCTCAGTCTTTCACTATGTAACCCAGGCTGGCCTAAAAGTCAGTGTGTGGCTGAGGCAGCCCTTAAGCTCAGCCCTGTAGCTGGGATCACAGGCATATGCCATCACACCCAGCTGAACAACTCGCTTTCCAAGCAAGGCTGTCATTAGATGTGAAGGCCCAAATTGTCTCTGTGACCCTGTCACTCTGGCTGCTATGGAAGTAAAGAGGTAGGGGGAAACGTGTTCCCTATAAGGTTTTTGGATTACATATACATTTTACATAGAGTATACAGCAATTCTAACATATGTAGTCCTTGATAGATTATATCTAGTTTTTAATGAGAGACAAGCAGTTTCTGTCTCAGGATGTTTTTCAAGCCTGTGTGAGTGTATCCCCAGCCTCTGGGAAATGTGCTTATTGCTATTTATTAATCAGATGAGTATTTCCAGGCCACAGCAGATGCTCATTTCATAGCATTTTTACTTTGGTGCCTTTGCTATGTAAGTTTGGCTTTATTCCTGAGCTTCTTTTTCCCTCTTTAATTTCCTTTTCCTTCCTCCTTTCTTCTCCCTGTCCTGCCCTTTTTGTTTTTTAAACTTGCACATTGCCTCCAGCTCACTAGTGCTCCACAGGCCCATAGGAGTTCTGGGATGCTGGCCAGGGCTGTCACAGCACCTGTCCTGTGGGGTGGTGTCTGTGTCCTGTCCTCCCCAGTTGATGGCCCCACCTGACTAGTGTCACTGCTCTAAAAGTTATGTTTACTATTCTCTGGCCTTTTCTGTTTACGTGAGTGTGGGGTGTGAGTATGGGGTGTGTGTGTGTGTGTGTGTGTGTGTGTGTTTGTGCGTGCGTGCACGCCACATAAGCTTTGTTATATGCCTGTCTCAACAAGTGGTCATTTAAGGTTGAATCTTTTGACCTTTGTGAAGAAGGTGCTGTGTTGTTGGTAAGTGGCCCAGACTTGCATTTCTGTTCCAGCTTTCGCTTTTGAATTTCATCTGAGCTGTTTATACTTGGCCACAGCCTTCAGTCCTCGGTGCGCCATGGTGATTCCTTGTGTGACTGTGGTGCAGTTTAATGGCGCTTGGACTGCTCCCGGGCTTGCTGGGGTATGCAGCTATGGCAGCGTTCTTGTGTAGCAGTTTCTCCTAGGTACAAGATTGTTAGCCTGTCAGTGCTCACTGCTACTAGACAATAAGTGCTTTGTGAAGAAAGCGAAAGCAGATGAGAACCCCCACAAGCTGATTACCTAATCCCAGAGTTCCCCTGCTAGGAATGGTTGCTAGCCCACTGCGTGAAGTCGTATCTCATTGTGATCTTACGTGCATTTCTCTGATCACCAGTGAGGCTGAGCATCTCATTCTCTGCCTCTGAAATGCCTGCTCTTACTCAGGCTGGGCTCAGGCTACCTGTGTAGCCAAGGATGACCTTGACCATCTGAGTCTTCTGCCTCCACCTCCCAAATGCAGGGATGACAGACTCATGCTACCACCCCCGGTTTTCTGTGGCAGTGGAGATGGAATCCACAGCTTCATGTATTCATACTATTTTGCCCATTTTCTAACTGCTTGTCTTTTTCTTATTCATTTGTAGGACTATTTTCTATATTTGGGATTCTAATTTTTTTGTCAGTAATCCCCCAGTTTTGTAGCCTGCTCTATCATTTTCTTTTTTCTGTCTTTTTAAAAATATTTTTATTCAAAAAATTTAAAATTTTATGTGCATGTATGTAAGATGCACCCTTGTCATGCAATGAATGCATGCCAAACTGGAGTTACAGATGGTTCTTAGCCGCCATGTGGGTGCTGGGGATCGAACCTGGGTCCTCTGCAATAGCAGTCGGCGCTCTTAACCCCTAGGCTATCTCTCCAGCCCCAACAGCTGGTATTCTTAACTGCTGAGCCATTTCTCCAGCTTCTTTTATCATTTTCTTGATAGTGCTTCTGGTAGACAGGAGTTTCTTGTTTTAATATGGTTGCATATAATTAGCTTATGACTTTTTCTTTACAACTTTCACATTTTGCAGATTTAACAACTTGCAAATGTCAAGATGTCCTTCTTTCCCATGAAAGTATAACTCTGTGTTCTCTTGTAGAAATATCAGTTTTCCTCTTCATATTCAAGTCCACAGACCATTTGGAATTAATTTTTGTCTGTGTTATAGAATGAAAATGCAGAGGCCGGAGAGGTGGCTCAGCAGTTGAGAGTACCAGCTGCTCTTTCAGAGGACCCAGGTTCAGTTCCCAGCACCTACATCGCAGCTAACAGCTGTCCATAACTTCAGTTCCAGGGGCTATGGCACCCTCTTCTGACCTCCACAGTGTACTTGGATGCATTCAGGCAGTACACTCATACTCATACTCATAAAATAAAAATTTGAAAAATAGAGTAGAAATCCGATTCTTCGCTATAAACTCCCATTTTTTAATTTCCTGTTGTTCCTCATCCAGTCTTTTTCCCATTACTAACTTTTGTTTACATACTTCATAGACAGTTGTCTTATATTTTATAATAATATGTGGAACTGTCTGAAATCCTACATCCGAGTATGGGTTTCCTCCTGTCTGTTCTTTGTAATTCTTACACCTGTACCTGTTCATTGTTTGAATGCACTCACCTGGCTTGAGTCCCATTCACTTGGCTCCTGAGGGTTCTGGGAAGAGGTGCTTCCCTCCTGTCCTTTTTGGGGCATTTGGGTGCCTTTGCCTGGAGCCACTATGGTAGCACTCAGGGGTCCTGGGCTGCCTCTGGTGTCCTGAGGGAAGGCCCACAGCCTATGACCAGGGTTAGCCATCAGCCATCCAGGTCACACCGTGCCACTGCTCCCTTAATTTTGGCTTGCTCTTGTTCCTTCCTGGATTGCTTCTGGTTGCTAGAGAGGTCAGCTTGAATTTTTAAAATTGTCATTTGTTCAATGTCTTATATATTAGAGTCCCTTAATCCAGTTTTGTCAAAAAGAACTGGGTTGATAACACTATTGCCTAAAGCTACCAGAAGTTAAATATAGACAAAGTCTTGAGATTGAGAGAAGTATTAAAACCAATTCCTAGGTCGGGTCCACAGATACACCTACAGGTATGGATGTACTCACTCCAGCATCTGTGGGTCGGATCTGCAGAAGCTTGTGACGTGCGTCTTCAACCAGGACAGCATGCTTGCTTATTGGTGAGTGTCTTGTCTCCTTCTTGGAAGTGGCCCTTTTTGGAGATGTTTGCTGCCAGGCTTGCTTGGGGAAAAAGCTAAGGAGCCAGGGTCCTGCCTCCTCTGCCTGCAGATATCACAGGCATAGGCATGCATTCTGATCATTTCTCCGTACCTGGGATAATCAGCTTTGTGTCAGGGGCAGTCTCACCTGCACTCCGATGATAAGAGCTCATCTGGGCACTGAACTTGTTTTCTAGATGACAAAGCACTTTACTCAAAGATATACCTTTTTTCTTTTGTTAGGTGTTTAGGGAAATTTCATATCAGAGAGCCTATCTTAAAGAATTAGCATTAGGGCTGGAGAGATGGCCTAGCGGTTAAGAGCGCCGACTGCTCTTACAGAGGACCCGGGTTCGATCCTCAGCACCCACATGGCGGCTGAGAACTCTCTGAAACTCCAATTCCAGGAGAACTCCAGTTCCAGGGGAATCCGACACCCTCTTCTGACCTCTGCTCTGTGGCATTGCACGACACGGGTGCACAGACCTACATGCAGACAGTACATTCATACACATACAGAAATAAATTTTAAAAAAAAGAATTAGCATTTGATGGAGCTGGACAGATGGCCCAGTGGTTAATAGGGCTTGCTGCTCTTGCAAAGGACCTGAGTTTGATTCCCTAGTATCCACAGTGAGCAGCTCACAACCACTCTAGCTTCAGGGGATCCAATATCGTCTTCTGGCCTCCATGGACACTGACACACATGCACTTACACATACATATGCACATATACATAAATAAAATAAAAATTTTAAAGTTAATGCTTGAGGGACTGGAGAGATGGCTCAGTGGTTAAAAGTACTGGGTGTTTCTGCAGAAAACCTGGGTTCGAATTCTAGTACCTACATGGCGGCTAACAGTGGTCCATTATTCCAGTTCTAAGGAATTGAGGCCCTCTCCTGTTCTCTGTGGGCGTTGCACGACACGGTGCACTTACCTAATTCCAGGCATAATTAGAAATAATAGTTTAAAAAATGTAATGCTTGCCGGCAGGCGTGGTAGCACATGCCTTTAATCCTAGCACTTAGGAGGCAGAGGCAGGCGGATCTCTGTGAGTTCAAAGCCAGCCTGGTCTAAAGAGCCATTTCCAAGCCAGCTGAGTCTAAAGGGAGACTCTGTCTCAAACACACACACACACACACACACACACTCACACTCACACACTCACACTCACACACACACACACACAAATTTAATGCTTGCAAGGTGGGGTGGTGCACGCCTTTAATCCCAGCATTCAAGAGGCAGAGGCAGGATCTCTGTGAGTTCAAGGCCAACCTGGTCTACATAATGAGTTCTGGGACAGCTGGAGCTACAGGGAGACCCTGTCTCAAAAAGAGCAAAAAAAAAAAAATTTAATGCTTGAGCCAAGTGGTGTTTAATATGGTATGTAGTATGTTTAATATGGTATGTAGTATGTTTTGTGCTGCTTTAGTGGAATGCTGAAGACCAAGTAATTCATGAAGAATAACAGCTTTTTTTTCTAAATACTGGGAAGTCCAAGGGAAGGCATTCCCAGGTATGTTTGTCTGATGCAGTTTACAGCCTCTGGAGGGAGCCATGCTCTGTCCTCACAGAGCAGAAGGATGCATGAAGCCTCTTTCCTTTTTATTTTATTTATTATTTTTTACTTTATGTGTATGAGTGTATTGCCCACATGTGCGTAAGTGCACCCGTGTTGTAGTGCACCCGTGTTGTGCAATGTGTATGGAGTCAGAAAAAGGCACCAGCTTCCCCTAGAGCTGAAATTATGGACAGTTGTTAGCTGCCACGTGGATCCTGGGAATTGAACCTGGGTCCTCCGCAAGAGCAACCAGTGCTGTTAACCGCTGAGCCATTTCTCCAGCCCATAAAGCCTCTTTCATAGGGCCTAAATCCCATCATGAGGAGGAGCCCTTTGGGCTCGTGTCCTCTCACAGTGCCCTTCTACCAGCACTGCATCAGAGCACCTGAATTCCAAAGCAGCACAGTCAAGCAAGGAAGATCTTAAATTGAGAAACTCTTTAACTTTTCTTCACATTTCTTTATTTGAGAGAGAGAGAGAGAGTTTTCTCATACCACAGTGTGACATGGAGGCCAGAGGACAACCTGAGAAAGTCTGTTCTTCCCATGATGCGGGCTCTGAAGATGTAACTCAGATTGTCAGCCTTGGCAGCAAGCACTTTACCAGTGAGCCATCTTGCCAGCTTTTAAACTGAGAAATTCTTAGCTTGCCACATCTTGTTCAACAATACCCAGTATCATTTGGAACTCCAGGAGTGTTACAGTATTTTAAAGATTTTTCATGCTTATTTTATGTGTATTAGTGTTTTGCCTGCATATATGTAAGTGTACCACATGTTTGCCTGGTACCCTCAGAGGCCAGAAGAGGGCATTGGATCCCTTGGAACTGGAATTTGGGATAGGTATTCACTGCCATGTAGGTTCTGGGAACAGAACCCCAGTCCTCTAAAGAACAGTAAGTGCTCTTAACTGCTAAATTATCTCTCCAGTACTGTGGTACAGATTTTTTGTTTTTGTTTTTTGTTTTTTGTTTTTTGTTTTTGTTTTTGTTTTATGTCTCCATTCAAGACATCAGTGTTAGTCAGGTATTGTGAGTGGGGTGTGTGCGTGAGGTGAGGCCCAGAGTCAGTGCTGGCCAGATGGATCCCTAACTATGTGGAGTTTGTTCTTACATGGGGCTGAGCTGAATAGCATGCTCACTGACAAGCTGCTTGCTCCATGGCAGGAAGGGAGCTCTGGATTCCTGGTTTACAGTGACTAAACTCCTTGGTACCGCCTATACCCAGTAGTGGTTAGGGCTATCCAAAGAGCTTTTGTCATGGAAGGAATGACCTGTCACTGTGCTGTGTATGTAGTAGTCAAGCATCACTTGACCTTTGGGCACATGATGTGTGGCTAATACAAGCTGGAAGCCAGATTTTCAGTTTTATTACATTATCATTAGTTTAAACTTAAATGAGTTGCTATATGTAGTAATGGTCACTGTGTTGGCGGTGCAGTATCCATGGATCTGGGTTTGTGGAATGGTATTTCATTATCTTAAAAGCCAATAGTGCTGGAGAGATGGCCTAGTGTTTAAGAGCGCTGATCGCTCTTACAGAGGACCTGGGTTCGATCCCCAGCACTGACATGGTGGCTAAGAACCATCTAAAACTCCAATTCCAGGGGAACTCCAGTTCCAGGGGAATCCGACACCCTCTTCTGACCTCTGCAGCGTTGCACGACACGGGTGCACAAACTTGCATGCAGACAGTACATTTATACACATACAAAAATAAATAAAATTAAAAAAAAAGCCAATGAAGATTATGATATCTGGTTTTCTTTGCTTATTTGTATTTATTTACAAAATTATTTGTTTTCCTCAGGACTGCTCTGATCACCAGGAAATCCTTTTGTGTAATTATAGGTTCCATTTCCCTTCTGCTACCTCAATAGGAACTGCTTCCCATAGAGAAGTGACTTTACCTTCAAAGGACTCTAGCACCACCATAGGCTGAAGGAGGGACTGATAAGGCCTGTTGGCAACAGCTTGTACTGCAGTCACGTTTCAGAAGTGAAGACGGGCCGGAGAGATGGCTCAGCGGTTAAGAGCGCCGACTACTCTTGCAGAGGACCTGAGTTCGATCCCCAGCTGGAGAGATGGCTCAGCGGTTAAGAGCACCGACTGCTCTTGCAGAGGACCTGAGTTCGATCCCTAGCACCCACATGGCGGCTGAGAACCATCTTTAAATTTAACTCCAGTTCCAGGGGAATCCGACACCCTCTTCTGACCTCCGAGGCATTGCATGACACGGGTGCACAAACCTACATGCAGACAGTACATTCATTCACACACAAAAAATAAAATAAAATAAAAAAATATTAGAAAAAGAAAGTGACAAAGAAGTGAAGACACCACGGAGCCCGTGCAGCCTCTGCCCTGTGCACTACAGCATTCCTGGAACCATATTTTGAATTTTTGTCAAAATTAATTTAAATTTATGATTCAGCTTTCCGTTTAAGTAATTGCTGTTTGCAAATAAGGTTAATTTCTATTTGGTACAAGGAATGCAATTTCCAGATGCTGATCTCTGAACCCTCTGGGTCTAGGCAGAATAAACACGGTACCTAACGCTGTTCTCCTGCAAGAATTTTCTTTGAATCTTTAAATATCTACTTTGTAAAACTAGGTTAAGTTATTTTAGACACTATAAATAGTCACTTGGTGATTAGGTGTTTGGTTTTATTTGTTATAATGGAGTGCTTATTAAAGTTCAACGCTGCTTTTTTTTTTTTTTCTGGAAGCTTTTATAGGCAGAGTGGTAAAGACAACACATCTAATTGATAGACAGGCTCCTGAACTTCTACATTCCTGTCGCTTGTAAAAAAATGAAACTCTCATCTCTTTTGATAGGCTCTCCTCCAAAATTCTGTAACCATTTATATTACACTGTGTCACACAGGCAGGGGGAGAACAGTGACATGGGCGTGCCCTCCCTGTCAGTAAATATGGAATTTGGCCTGTGGTGGGCTTATCTCTTCCCACCAGCCTCTTCCCTTGTTTCTCAACACAACCTGCACAGCAGCCACATGCAGCTAAAGTGACATCAGCACTTCAGGCTGGTGATGTCAGCTCCTGCAGAAATAGCTGCATGTCGGGTCAGCAGCAGAGGGTGCCGGGCCATTCCCAAGGCACCCGTGGCTGGAGTTGTGTCCTCCCCAGCATCACTGGGCTGAGGGCCATGGTGCTCAGCTGACAAGATGGATGTGGCATTAGGTGTTCCTGGGGTCCCATGTGGCTGGGGGCGGGCATGGCAGCCATCCCTGTGCAGAGCTGTGAGCGGAGCCCACAGCAATGGGAGGCAGCTTTGTTCTTGGGTTTGGAGTCTTCTTTTTAATTTTTCTCATTTTTAAGCAAATCAAAAGAGGGTAATGTCTTTGTCTGAGATAAAACACCATTACACACTGACACCCAGACTCCAGTGATATTTGTCAGCAGCCTGTTGGGCTCCTGCCCCGGCATCCCTCGCTTTCTATTTGTATTTTCCATACAAAGCAGTAACAATAAGCACATTTTTAAATTTATGAAAGTTTAATGAATGTCCAACCAGAAGACGACTACTTTTATAACAAGATTAATACCTCTGCTCAAGGGACATAACATTTTAGTGAAATCAGAATTTGTATAGCTATCTTCACGGTGCCTGCAACCTCTGGCTTTCTTATAAAAATGTCTAAATAAAATACTGGCTGCCATCTATGTCCAGGTTTCCCATCTAGTCTTCATGCCCTGACCCAGAACTCACGCAGGGTGGGCACAGCTGGGCCAGAGTCTCCCCAAGTTCAGTCCCTCCAGCTTGTGCATCTAGAGAGCTTCCGATGAGGCTGCAGTGGTCGGCCGGCCCTGACCTAGATGTTTCTGGCAAAGCATAGGGCGATGTATCCTAAGGTGAGACAGCATTGAGAGTTCTCTTAAATATATGTGATCTAGACTTTTCTTCTCTTAGCTACTATACTGTAAAAAAGGTCTTAATGTATTGAGAGTTTTTTTTTCCTATTTGTTAATTTTTTTCTTTCTTTGCAAGAGAAGTCTTTTGGGGTAGATACTGCAGAGATGATGGGATCAGTTCTGAAAGTAATGGGGAGCCTAGTTTCTTGATCTAATTTATAATGAGATATAAAGCTGCTGGCCAGCTGACACTAATCTTAATTTATGATCTGTTTAACCTTTTTATTTCCCAACCACAGCTCACACCCCCAGCTCTGCATGACCTGTCTGAGATGCACCGTGCAGGGTGCATGGCTCTGGATCTTGGGGCCTCTGCCGTCCTCCTTGCAAGTCCTCCCTTCTGTCTTCTCCATCAGACACCCTGGACTAGTCAGCTGTGGGGGCTGAGAAGAACTTCAGTCCTTACCTGTCTCTTGTCCCTGTTCCCAGGTCTTTAGGGTCTTCTTCCTGCTTCCCCCCCTTGCTCTCTTACCCCTTCGAGGAGAGCTGCACTTGTGGTAAGAAGTCTCTACATACAACCCCCGTCTTGTTTTGCTGAATGTTAGCACCTTAGGTGACCTGGACATAGTTACCAGCAGGTTATCAGCTTTCCCCTTTCCTTTGTCTGCTCTGGTGTGGTGGTTGTCCGCCTTCCCTGGATTCCTGTGTTAAAATCCTTACCCTATTTTCCTGGATCCTATGATAGGGACTCTGGAAGGGTCTTGGGAATTAGGTCATGGGGGTGTGGCTCTGGGGAGGGATAGCACACCAGACCCATGAGAGCTGGTTATTCCACCCACTGCGTGAGGACAGAGTGAATATGTGCCAGCCTCAAACCAGGGTGAGCTCTCCTCGGGCTCAGCTCCCCCTGTGCGGTCTTGGACTTCAGCCTCCAGCACTGTGAGGATGAATTTCTGTTATTTATTGACCATCTGGGTCTGAGATGTGTGTCCTCGGATGACAAGAGGCCCCTGTTTTATGGCAGTTCTTTCCCTGCCTTCTCCAAACCTGGACCCTGAAGAGCTCCAGTGGGTTATTTTGTGACTACGCCTTCCCTGAGGTTGTCGGTGACATCCTGATTAGATGGAGGTTGTTCAGTTTGGGTACTGGGATGAAACAGGGACGTGCCTTTAAGGACTCTGTCACTGGTTGTGTGTCCATCTGTCAGTCACTGCTCACTTTAGCCCTTGAATAAGCAGAAACCTAGTATGCTGAAAAACTGTGCTATCTGCATGTGCATACAGTGTACTTGAGCATGCACCTGCCGGTGTGTGTGCTTATGGAGGGTGGAGTTGACATCAGGATTCTTCCTCTGGCACACTTCACTTTATTTTTTTGTGACAAAGGTTCACTGAAGCTGGAGTTCACTGTCTGGCCTAGACTAGCTCCCCAGTACCCCCACCCCCAAGAACTGCCAGACTCTGTCCCCATCACTGGTGTTCCAGTCACATGCCACCCACAATGCCCCCTGGAATTTCATGGATGTTGGGATCCAAACTCGGGGCCTCGAGGTTAAGAGGCAAGAACTTTACCCACTGAGCTGTCTCCCCAACCCTCTAACTACTTCCCCCCTCCAGTTATTAATGTATGTTTTCCTTTGGTGATTAATAAATATGTTGGGGGAGACATTTCCAGGCCATTTCTGTTCTCCCCAGGCAGTCACCCGCTCACCTCCACCACCATGGCGCCTCTGTCCTGTAGAAGTTACTGTTATGAATATTAATGTTTCTCTTCTTGGTTTGTTCTTCATAGATGTTCTTAAGAAGAGCTGTGCTTTCCTTTCCCCTTATTTTATTATTCAGGAAATTGTGTGCCTTGGAATGATTTGTGGAAATCTGCTTTATTTTGTGGCAGCCAGTCCCGTTCTAAGCTGTCTTGTTACTCAAATGACTCGTGCCTGTTCTTTAGGGAGACTCTTGAAGTTGGACCTTCTGTCTTTGGGTCATGCTTGTCCTTTTTTCGAGCATTTGTATCTCTCTGGCCACCACTGTGTGGTTGTCTTAGTTTTCTACTGCTACAATAAAAACACTGACCAAAACTAACTTGGGGAGGAAAGGGTTTATTTGGCTTCCAGCTCACAGCCCATCTTCAGGAGGAGCCAGGAGCTGAAGCAGACTACTGAGGAACATTACTGGCCCATGCTTAGCCTGCTTTCTCTCCCTCCCTCCTTCCCTCCCTCCCTCCCTCCTTCTCCCTCCCTCCCTCCCTCCCTCCCTCCCTTCTTTCTTTCTTTCTTTCTTTCTTTCAACACTTCTTTTTGTTAATTTTTATTTATTTTTAGTTTCATACATGTATGAATGTACTGTCTGCATGCAGGTTTGTGCACCCGTGTTGTGCAATGCCGCGGAGGTCAGAAGAGGGTGTCGGATTCCCCTGGAACTGGAGTTACAGATGGTTCTTAGCTGCCATGATGTGGGTGCTGGGGATCAAACCCGGGTCCTCTGCAAGAGCAGTCGGCACTCTTAACCACTAGGCCATCTCTCCAGCCCCTGCTTTCTTTCTTTTTTAAAAGTATTTTATTTATTATTTTTATGTTATGTGTATGAGGCAATATAGCTTATGTATATGTAAGTGTGCCCATGTCATGCAGTGTCCACAGAGCACAGAACTGGAGTTATGGACAGTTGTTAGCCACCACATGGGTGTTGGGATTTGAACCCTGGTCTTCTGTATGAATAGCCAGTGCTCTTAACCACTGAGCCATCTCTCCAGCCCCAAGCCTGCTTTCTTATACAAAACAGGACCCACCTACCTAGGAGTGGTACTGTCCACCCTTCCCTCATCCCCCAACAATCAAGAAAATGTTCCACAGACATGGCCACAGGCCAGTCCAGTGTAAAAAATTTCCTGAGTTGAGGTTCCCTCTTCCCAAGTGTGTCAAGTTGACAGTGAAGGTCCCTAGCATAATGGTCTGCATTTATCTTGCTTTCCTCCACTCTAGCCATGGATTCATCAACTCTTCTGAGGAGAATTGGTTCTTTTATACTGGAGACTGGTAGTTAGAAATCAAACCTGGGTGCTGGTGTGCTTCCGACCACATAGGCTCTGCTGCTCCTTGTCCTCCACGGTAGACAGATCCAGGTCTTGTATGTAGACACACATCTGCGCTTGTGCACATGTGGGGTTTTGTTTCCAGGTCTGCCCTCTACATATGTGCTGATGACCACAGATTCATCCTGATGCCCCTACTTCAATTCAAATGCAGCACAGGGGGATGCAGATTTCAGCCCTGTGCTTTCTGATTTTTCCTCCCTTCTCTGAGTGAGAAGCCTTGATCTCCAGTGTGTGAATGTATGAAGTGGCTTCTTTCAAATGATGGGTAAAACTCAGGTCACTGTATTCAGCTCACCACGTGCAGAAGGCCTGGCAGGCACAACTCTGCTTACAAAGGCGAGTTTTTCCTGGGCTCCTTGGGTGGAAAAGCTTCATTTGCAGGATTGGTAAATACAGACACAGAGTTGACATTTGGATTAGACTAGGCAGAAAAATGAAATCATTACGTTGTGAAATAGAGGCATGTTTCCAAATATATGTACCAGCTAATTACCATATTTCTCCAATATCCAAATCCTACCTGTAAAAAACAAATGAAAATAAAGTGACAAAAGTCCTCTGTTATTTTACTTGAAGAATAATTACTTCCTGTAACATTCTCTACCAGTGGAGGGCTTTTTTATTAATTTGTTGTATTTTTCTTTATTTCCCATATTTGTGAAATTTGTACCTTTTAACCTACATAGGGTTCATTGAGATTCTTCTGTCTCTGTTGTCAACAGAAAGAGTGAAAATGATTAGATGAACATAAACAAAAATGCCTTTAGAGACCTGGCTATCCTGTAGTTGTTGGGGCCATGTGGTGTCCGTGCTGCAGAACATTCATAGTGAGAAGCTTCGAAGTGTCTTGTAGCCTCTTGGACACATGGTAGGTGGAATCTTACTGGCAGACCTAGGCTTCCTGAAGGTTTGATTCGAGTGAGTTTGCTGGTGGCAGACGTCTGATACACACCACTCATCAGTTGAAGACTGCACAGACTTATGAAATGACTAGGTCTTGCTTCTGGAAACAGTTGAAAAATAATTTGGAGTTAATTGTCCTGAAAATTCACTTATTGTATATTAATAGGTTAGGTATTCCCCAATTCATTCTTTCTCAAGCATAGCTTCATTTTTCTTACCCTCTGTTTTGGCACAAACCTTTAAGTATGGGCCAATATTCCAACTCTTGGGGTTGGAAAAAGGCATAAAAAATTGGGTCTTTACTATGTTTTTTGTTAATCTCATTTTTTAACTTGTGTGTGGGGTGGGGCACACTCATGCAATGGCGTGAGCGTGGTCAAGGAAACCTCTCCCAGTCAGGTCTCTCCTCCTGCCTTGTTTGAAGCAGGATCTGTTTTGTTTCTGCTGCATCACTGCATTCTGCAGACTAGCTGGCCTGCCCGCGTCCAGGGCAGTTCTCCTGTCCCACCTCCCATCTCACCACAGAAATACTGGGTTTACAGATGTGACTGTCTGATCTTGCTTCTACCTGGCTTCCAGAAACCCTAACTCAGGTTGTCGGACTTGACTAGCATCTGTTTTACCCCCTCAGCCATTTCCTCCATTCCAAGACTGGGTTTTTTTGAAATTCTGTAAGCTCAGTGGTGACTCCCGATGACACATTGCTTGGAGTCCTCATTTTCTTACCTTGGAGTTGCTTGGCTTCTTATTCTTATTCTTATTCTTATTCTTATTCTTATTCTTAATTCTTATTCTTATTCTTATTAATAAGAATTCTTATTCTTATGTTTAAGTAGAGCCAGTATATACGGACTAGCCTTGGAGGATGTCTGGGGTGTGTTCAGGTGATCAGGGATCATGGTAGTGAGGATGCTGGTCCGTGTCGGAGTCTTGGCTTTGACCTTGAGCTTTTCCCACCTTCATGGGAACATGATCTTGGGCCATTTACTAACTGCTCTGCTGACTGCCTCTCTGTGTGGATTCTGTCCCTTTCCCCACTAGGTTGTCGTAAGGATGTTTCATTAATGCTCAAATGTTAGCCATAAAGTGTGCTGGCTTGACCTGGGTACTTACCTGCCACTCCGTGCTGCATTCTGGGGCTAACCCCTTACTCACTGCTTCTTTCCTGCAAATAACTCTGACCTACATCAGCTTGGCAATGAGATAGTACACAGAAAGCCTGGACCCAGAGCCAGGCAGGCATGGATGCCAAGTTCCCACCTTCAGATGGACCTTCCAGGGGCTCCCTGTTCAAGGATGCTTGGTTTTTGACCAAAAAAGGAAACAGTTGATCCTGTGGTTACTTTGTCTTGCCTTATAAAATGAGTCAAGGCAGGAATGTGGCCAATATGTGCCCCCAGGATGGCATGTTACTCCTTCCTCAAGCAAAGCTATTGCTGAGGTTGCAGTGGAAGATGGGTGACCAGGAGGAATCACCACCCCTCTCAAATTCCTGCACCCCTGTTGCATAAACTTGAGGAAACCACACACGGAGTCAGCCATTTCTCCCTTTATTTTTCCCCTTTTTTGTTTTCTTTTTTTGGAGGGTAAGATTCTGCTACCTAGCCCTGGCTGGTCTGGAACTTTGTAGACTATGCTAGCCTCAACTTTCAGCCGTCCTCCTGCCTCTGCCTCCCTCATGCTTGTAAACCAGGTGAGCACCATCTTGCCCGGCCTTTTTCCTTTATTCTTGTCCTCCAAATCGAGTTCCATTCTTTTTATAGCAATACCTTTAGGGCAAAACAAGAGCTAAAGAACCAGATGTCAGGACACAGCAATGCTGTGTGTGTGTGTAGGGTGGTTTTCAAGTTGTCCACTGGACTTGAAAGCCGTAGCAGAGTCTAAAAGCAGAGCGTAAAAATGCATGCAGTCCAGAAATGCACTTTTTCTTTTTATGATTCTCCTCCACATTTCATTTATATTTAAGGTAGTGTTGACGAATATGAATACAGATATTCAGAGTTACTGTGGAGTCATATTTGTTTATGTACATGGTCCAGTTTGCAGCCTATATCGTCCTGTCTGAAAAGGAGAGCCGCTAATGGCTTTGCCCATGCTACTTGGTTACCCCCCTTCTTTCTTTTTTTTTAATCCTCAGCTTCTGTTCTTCAGGTGTGTAGCTATTTTAGTGTTATGGAGAATGATGGATGAGGCGGGAAAGTTTCTGTGGAAGCCCGCGTGATATTGGGCAATGCACTTGGGGGTCAGCTACACTTGACTGATGCATGATTTATCCCACGGCCCTGCCACTTCCCGAGATAAAGCTGTTGCTTTATCAAAAATGCCAGCAACTGTGATTTAGAATTTATAAACCTCCGCTTTCAAATAATTGTTCTGATTACTTTCTGCCTTGGCAATAAAATGATAAAGGTAATTGCACACAAATGTGAGATAGCACCAAAATACAATAAAATTAACCTGAATTAGTGTGCCTTGTGGATGAGAAGTATTTGTGAAATGTGGAGTTGCAATAAGAGGGAGCAATATTATGGCTGGAAGGTGAGTTATCGCCTAATGTAATACTCTTTGAAATTTAAAAAAGAGACTTTGTATGGAGGGTGATTGTGTTTTTGAAATTAAGTTGAAGTGATTCTTATAATTGGCAGTAATAATGTATTCTGAAGGTTTTGAAGATTTTAATACCTTTTATTGTGTTATGCCTAGCTGCCTTGGCTTTTATTTAGCAGCTGGGTCTTCAGCCTTTCCAACACAGGAGTAGAAGGGGTGGTGGAGGAGTTCTGACAGACCCAGGGCCTTTGTGGCAGGATCCCTGAATGTAATGGACTCTGTTGTTGTTGTTGTCATCAAGTCATTTAGATATCAAAGGCTAAATATTATAGGTTAATAAAAACAAGCTTAAGGGTGGTTTTGGAACTGTTTTGTTTCTGTCTTCGAATGTGCACTGGGGACTTGCTTAGTGTGGAGAGCCGGTTTCCAGCAGTGTCATACCAAGCACTCTTTCTAGAATGTGTGTTTTATAACCTTCTCTTTATACCTCTGAAATGAAATTTATGCATATCCCTGCACGTACTGCTTAATAAGCAACTTGAAGGAAGAGAAAAGCAGTGGTTTATAGTTGTTCTAGTTTGTCTTCCATTGCTGTGACAAAACACTCTGTCCGACACCAACTTGGGGAGGAAAGGGTTTATTCAGCTCACATCTCCTGGGTCATAGTTCATCACTCAGGGAACCCAAGGTAGGAACTCAGGGCAGGAACCTGGAGGCAGTAGCTGAAGCACAGGCCATGGAGGAGTACTGCTTACTGGCTTGCTCCCCTGGCTCATGCCCAGCCTGCCCTCTTATACTGTACACAACAACCTGCCCAGGGTGGCACCACTCATTGTGGGCCGGGCCCTCCCACACTGCTCGACCATCAAGACAATACTCCACAGATGTGGCCGCAGGCCAATCCAATGGAGCCAATTCCCCAGTTGAGGCTCCTTCAACCCAGGTGTGTGAAGTTGACACTATCCAGCACAATTGACCCCTTGTCAATTTGACACACAAAACACATCACTGTTAAACCACCACCTTTCCAGTTCTTATCCCCAAAGTATGATATTAATATTAACCACAACCTAAGACAGTACAACCTTAAAAGCCCCACAGTCCTTAGAATGTCCAAACACTTAAAAGTTCACAGTCTGTATACTTACCTGGCAGGGGAGATACCATGATCACGAAGGTGGTTTTCCCAGGGTGAGGCTCATCCATTGCACTCCGGCTGTGCTGACCCCTGCGATTTCCCCAAATGCGGGAAACTCGACTGCATAATTTGTGGTAGTGGGGGACTGCGTTCGCGCTCTCCCCTAAAAAAAAAAAAAAAAAAAAAAAAAAGTTCACAGTCTGTTAAAAGTCTCTTACTATGGGCTGCGTAAAATCCAAAACAAGTACTGTCTATTTCAAAGGGAAGAATCAGGCACATCTCAAACAAAACCTAAGTCCAGCAAATAGCTCAAGGCTGACACCTGGATTCACTCAGATATTCTGGCTCCAAAGGGTTTCCAGCAGTCCCTTCGTCTGCCGTCTGTAGAGTCCACACACATACAGCTCATCTCCAGGCCCAGGCGGACTCCATTCCACACTGCTGCTGCCTCTTGGCGTTGTCCCATTTCCTGCATCTCCAAAAAGCTGGGTCGCCACTGAAACTGAGGCAGACCTTCACCAATGGCCTCTTCTGACCCTCCTGGTGCAAAGCCTCAGCTTTCTCCATGACCCTGCAATCCTGGGTCTCACTGCAACTGAGGTGCACTTCCACCAATGGTCTTTCTGACCCTCCACAGTGCCAAGCTCGCGCTTCTCTCTGACCCCTCAAATTTCAACACCAGAACCATATAGGAGACTCTTACACACTACCAAGTCCTGCTTCGGCTTGAGATGAGGCTCAGGCCCTTCTGGATCAAGCTCTGTGTGCTGACCCTGAGAAATCTTCCCAGAGGATTTTTGCCCAGTGATCCTGGTCTCTTGTTACTTACAGCTGATTTGTATTTTTCAGCCCCAGCGAACCAGCATCAGTTGTCCCAGTACAACAAAGATTTCACTTCAGGTTCGGGTCTCTTGTTACTTACAGCTGATTTTCACCCCAGCTACCAAACCCACAGATTACACAGTCCTGATGAGCCTGCTCCCTTTGAAACTAGAAACTTCACAGCCAGGCCTCATCTTCTACAATCCTTCAGCAAAACTGCTCCAAGCTCCACAGCCACGATCTTTAGGCATCGGTGATCTTCCCAGCCCAAAGTTCCAAACACCTCCACAATCCTTCCCCAAAACATCAAGGTCAGGTCTGTCACAGCAATACCCCACTCTTCTGGTACCAATTTCTGTCCTAGTTTGTCTTCCATTGCTGTGACAAAACACTCTGTCCGACACCAACTTGGAGAGGAAAGTGTTTATTCAGCTCACATCTCCTGGGTCGTAGTTCATCACTCAGGGAACCCAAGGTAGGAACTCAGGGCAGGAACCTGGAGGCAGTAGCTGAAGCACAGGCCATGGAGGAGTACTCCCCTGGCTCATGCCCAGCCTGCCTTCTTATACTGTACACAACAACCTGCCCAGGGCACCACTCATGGAAGACCGGGCCCTCCCACACTGCTCGACCATCAAGACAATACTCCACAGATGTGGCTGCAGGCCAATCCAATGGAGCCAATTCCCCAACTGAGGCTCCCTCAATCCAGGTGTGTCAAGTTGACACTAAAGCTATGCAGCACAATAGTGTTCCATGTTCTAAGCAGAGCTTGGGGAGGGGTGTGCTGGAAGAGGTCCCAGAGCCATTCATTGGCCGTGCGACCCTGGAACACTAGAGTGGAGGGGACTTGGTTTTCAGATGGGCATCATTGCATCTGTACAAAGTTTTGGCCAAGATGGTGGGCAGAGCACTTTGTGAAGTCCATTTTATTTTATGTGTATGAGTGGGTTACCTACATGTATGTCAGTACACCCATGTCATGCAATGCCTGATGTGGTCAAAAGAGGGCTTCAGATCCCCTGGAACTGGAGTTACAGATGGTTGTTACCCACCAGGTGGGTGCTGGGAATTGAACCTGGGTCTTCTGCAAGAGCAGCCAGTGCTCTTAACTGCTAAGCCATCTCTCTAACCTCCATGAAGTCCATCTTTCACTGAGGAAAAGCATGGCTTCTTTCTTGGGAAACCTTGTGAATAGTAAAAGCAGCAGAGCCGGACGTGATGCTGTGTATTTTTGTTAAGTAGCATTATTCTTTAGGTTCTGATTAATTTTAGCTTGGAGTACATTTCAGGACATTTGAAAGTGGTGGGTTATAGAATGACATTGTACATGGAGACTGTCTAGAATAGTCTAGAACATTTCCAGTTCCTAGATTCCTGCCATTTAAATGCTGATGGCTCCTACAGTTTTCGTGACCATCAGGAAGTCCCTCCAGATTTCGAATATACCCTGTTGACTCCTCTGGACCTGACACACTACCAGGCTGACATCTGAATCAGAAGCTTGCTTTGCCAGTGCTTTGCCAGTGCTTCCTGATGAGCTGCCAGCCACTGTACCTGCTGGGGCGAGCGGGGGGGGGGGGGATTAGCTGACATAACAGCCTAGCAGCAGGGTTGGGTCTCCTGCATGCCAAGTTCACCCCAGCCCTGCACCTTTAAAGTTGGCTTAGTTACCTGTTGTCTGTATCTCTGGAGTCTGTGGTCCGCCACTGCTTTTGCTTGTTCTTCATGGAGTCTAACCTTCATGTGCTCCTGGTGCCTTCATTATATTAGACATTGTATTTAGAAAATCATTCATTTGCTAAAAGTATTTTTATTTACTCTTCGAGAACTTCATACCAGGTATTTTGATCTTATTTCCCCTCCCCCACCTCCCTACCCACCCAACTTTGTGTTCTTTTTTTGTTTTTCTTCCTCCTCATTAAGTCCAATGTGTGTTGTCTAAATACCCTTCAGTGGGGAACCTGCCCTGGACTGTGTTCAGCCTATCAGGGAATCACACTTTTTATTAACGAAAACTGGCTCTCCCTCCCCCAGCAGCTACCTAATGCCAATGGCTCCTTAGGTAGGGGGGTAGGACCTGATGCCCCCCCCATCCCCATAATGCTGGGATTTTGTCTGGCTGGAATTTGAGCAAATTTTGTTACAACTGCTATGGGCTCACGTGTACGTGCCGTTATGTTCAGAAAGCCCTGCTTCACTGTGGCTGTCCACCACCTCTGGCTCTTATAAGCAGTCCTCCCATCCCCTCTTCTGCAGTAATCTCTGAGCCTTGGGGGTGGGGGTGGGGTTGAAAGAGCTGACTGCTCTTGCAGAGGACCCGGGTTCAATTCCTAGCACCCACATGGTGGCTGAGAACCGTCTTTTAACTCCGGTTCCAGGGGAATCCGATACCCTCTTCTGACGTCCGCGGCATCGCATAACATGGGTGCACAAACCCACATGCAGACAGTACATTCATACACATAAACAATAAATAAAATTAAAAATTTTTTTAAAAATATCTCATTTGAGGCTGAACGCTCTGCAGTCTTATTCTCTGCTTGTTGTGGGTCTGTCTGTAAATTGCCTTCTATTGCAAGGAGAAACTTCTCTGATGAGGGTTGAGAGATACATTACTCTGCAGTTCTGGGTTGGACTTCACCCAGAAGACAATTTATTTTTATAAACTTGAAGGGACTGTACTTGGTCCTAGAGCAGCTGTGTTCCCTTCAGCATGGTACCGAGCATCCCACCTGCATTGGGTTTTATGAATCATTTGGAAGCTGTGCCTGGCCTAGCAGAATCTTCCTATCTTCAGTCCTGTGGCCCATTTTGCAGTTTCTTCACTAGAACACTGGTTCTTAGATGGCGTGAGTTTGTTTTCACTGGGGATATTTTTGGCTAGCTTAATTGAGGGAGTGCTGTTGTCATTCAGTGGGTAGAGGCCAGGGGTGGCAGTAAGGATCTCGCTGTGTAGATAACAACCCCATTCCCCTACTGGGCCATCTGTGGAGCATTTTCTTGATTGCTAATTAATGTAAGAGCGTCCAGCCCACTGTGGGCGGTGCCATCCCTAGGCTGGTGGGCCTGAGTTGTAAAAAGGTACCTGAGTAAGCCAGGGGGAGCAAGCTAGCTAGTAGTGTCCCCTCATGGTCTCTGGCTCAGTTCCTGCCTCCAGGCTCCTGCCGTAAGTTCTTGCCTTGATTTCCCTCAGTGCTGGACCATAAGCTGTAAGCTAAAGTCAGCCCTCTCCTCTGCAGCCTGGGTTTGGCCTTCGTTCTAACATGGCAACAGAAAGTAGACCAGCATGCCTGCCTCTCATCCCCTCTCCAGCTGCTCAGGGCAGGGAAAAAAGCCATGCAGTGGGCCTCTGGGATCCAGGGGTCTCAGCACGCTCATGCTCAACGCCCTGACCACTCTATGCCGAGTCCTTGGCCTCTTGTAGGCCCTGCCAGCTTCTCTTCCTTTCTCCTCCTAGAATCTACTTGTTCTTTGTAGACCTGCATACTCTCTGTTTATCTTTGTTTTGTTAATTTTTAAAATTATTTTTATTTGATATGTATGAGTGTATTGCCTGCATGTGGTAAGTGTACCCATGTTGTGTAATGCCCTGGCAGGTCACAAGAGGGTATCCCCTAGAACTGGAGTTATAGACAGTTTTTAGCTACCAGGGTGTTGGGAATTGAACCCAGATCCTCTGCAAGAGCAGCCAGTACCCTTTACCAGTGAGCCATCTGATTTATGTTTTTACACTTTTTCTTTTCATTAAAAAAATCAGTTAAGATGGTGGGCTTGAAGTCACCTCACCCTGTCCTCACAGGTATCTCTTCCCATCAAGTCTTGAATAGGAGTCTGTTCTTTCTGCTACTAAGTGTTCCTGGCCCTCCAGCTCTGTCTTCTCTCTAAAGCAGGGTATATCTGGTAGGGTCTCCTTTGCTATGTTGGCATCTCCTCAGTATTCCTCACATCCTTCCAGGGTGTCATACTTGTTTGGGGATCATGTACTGTTGGTCTTGATTTTAAATTTCACTCTCTGGCAATGTGTATGTAGGCTATCATGACTGTAGAAGAAGGGGTTGAGAAATGGTGTGTCTTCTCTTGTGGATGGCCCATGATGTTTCTAGTGAGGTTCAGGGCTCCTTGGCATGTACCTGTCCCGGCCTACTTGGAAGGTAGTTACTAAGCCTGAGAACAGGATTCTGGGAGAACAAAAGACCCCAATGGAGGAAATTTGGTTATCAGTTCTCTGGGGAGCTGAGGACTTGAGTATCCCCATGAAACTTCTAGTTTTTTCAGAAGCTTAGAAAGTCTTATATTCTGGCACCAAAGGAAGAAAGTCCTATGAGTGTGTCCAAGATGGGGATTTATGACAGGAGCTGTTGGAAGCAGACTCGCAGGGCCTCTGGTGAGTGGGCCAAAATGACAAATGGTATCCGTGCAACGTTTTATTGTCCAGCCTCACACTGTTTTTCTTTTCCGCACTACTGTGCTTGTTGGTGTTTTGATTGTATTAGTTACCTGTGAGATAAAGAAACCTTTCAGTCCCCCAAATAAATATGGGTCTGCTTTCAATACATTTCGTCTGTTAAATTTGTACAGCCAAGAAATGAGCCTAAATCTTTTCTTTATGTTTTACCTTGTTTTTAGGGTTTGAATTGAGATGAAACATTTAGTAAGTCACTAGATTCAGAGTGAGGCGTTAAGTCCTAGGCTGCAGAGCTGTCTAGAAGTTCTGTGAGGTGTTTGTTTTTTAGGAGTCTATCCACTGTTTCTCTCTAAGTTAGCCTCTGCTTTTGGGGAGGGTCTCTAGTCTTTGAAGCCTGTGGTGGAGCCCAGCCATGCTTCTGATCCTGTCTGCCCCAGACAGGCCTTGGTAGCTTTTTCATCACAAAGTGTCATTGGGGTTGGGTCCCAGGTTTGCACCGAAGAAGGGTTAGGGTTAGGGTTAGGCCAACTTCACAGGATCTAGAATCAGCAAGGAGACACACCTCTGGGCATGTTGTGAGTGAGTTTCTAGATTATGTTAATTGAGGAAGGATGATCTACCCTAAATATGTGAGTCACCATTCCCCCATCTGGGGTCCTGGACTGAGTAAAAAGGAGAAAGTGAGCTGGGTACCTGTAGTCATTTCTGTCACTGTCAATGCAACCTGACCAGTCCCTGTGCCATGCTTTCTCTACCACAATTGACTGCGCCCCAGACTGAGTCCAAATAAACACATCCTCTGTATTTCGTCACAGCAATGAGAAAAGTAACTAATTCAGAAGACTTACCCCATAGAATCTTCCAGGTGACTCTGGCAGTCAAATCCCCTGCTGCCCACCTTCAGAGGCTCCAACATCATCTGTTCCATGTTTGGTAAATGTGGGCTGTAGCCCAGTGAGCAGGCTCCAGGGGCGTGGTCTGGTGAGCGGCACTGGCAGAGGGAGGAGGAGGCAGACACTAGAAGGGAAGTTGGAGACTGTTAGTCACGTGGCCTTCAGGTTAACCTGTGCTTACCAGGAGGTAAGGGGACAGATTTCAGGGTTCAGAAAGGGAAAGTCAGGTATGTTAGACGAGTTCACTTAGTGCTTGAGAAAAAAAGGTCTCATTTTCTGCCATGAAGATGGATTTGGGATACTTCTGGATACTTAATTTGAATGAAATGATCAGTGACATCATTTGAACAGTCATTTCCAGAGAGCAGGTCTGATGGGTGGAGCGCCCTGGGGTGGCTATGGAAGTCGACTGCGCAGCCGGAAGTTCTTCTCTGGCATTTGGCTTTACAAAGCTTCCATTTTTTTTGTTCCTTTTGGGTTGAAATTTTTGCTTTCCTGTATGTGTTTATTATTGCTACGCAAAACTGTCTGGAATAGATATTGCTTTAAGCTGTGGGATAAAGCTCCCTCTCTCGATGGTTTAATTTTTATTGTGTTCCATAGTGTGCTTGCCGTTGTTCACACGACACTCATGGCAGTGCCTGCCCCTGGGGACCACACTCAAAATTGCTTCTGCCCGCACTGCACTCCTGTGCACTGGCGCAGCTCACAGCCCCTCCACGCTCCTCCGGCCCTTTCTTTTCCTGGCACATTAGTGTTGTCTTGCACTCCTGTGCTGTTTCTGTGTAGTTTTTAACCAAAAGAGAGTGCAGTTTGCCATCCTCACAGCTTGTTTGAAAGTTGGTTAGGATGGAGAATTATATTGCCAACTTCACAAGATCTAGAATCATTGAGGAGGAGACACACCTCTGGGCATGCTGAGTGAGTTTCTAGATTATATTAATTGAGGAGGGATAATATATTAGCTGACTACTACCCACTCTTCAGCTAAAACCTGCAGAATGGGCTGGGTGTTATATATCTCTCTCCCTCTTTCTCCCTCTTCTCTCCCCCCTCTCTCTTTGTGTGTGTTCATGTGTGTACAAGTGCATTTGTGCACATGCACATGGAGGACTACTATGTCTAGCTTTTGTTTTTTTTTAACAATGTGGTTTCTAGGGATCAAAGTCAGGTCCTCATGTTTGCATGGCAAACACTTTAAGGACTGAATCATCTCTCCAAGTGTGATATATTTCACCTGAACTCTACTTTCTCTAGAGTTGACATTGGAGAGCTCATTCTGTCCTGCCTGAATGTATTTCTCTGACTCTTGTCAAGTTATCTTTTCTGTTTCCCTTTGATGCTGGGCTAGAGAGTTTGCCTGGTTTATTGCAGTGTCTACAGAGTAGTTTTGAATGACTCTAACTTTGGTGTCTTGAGAAGCTTCCCTGCCCTGTGAATTGTTGTAACTTGAAAAGAACAGTTGAGAGACAGAGGAGCAGAGGATCCCTTACCCCTCTGGCTCGAGGCTTGCCCAGGGGAGGGGTGGTGTGCTAGAGCTGAGGATGGACGGGCAAGGTCCTGTTGACCCCCTCAGTGCATACTGGAGATGGGATGCAGCTGACCTCACTGGCAAGGCCTGCGTGCTGTCTCCTCGGGGACTTAGAACAGCCCAGGTCCTCTGTATTATGCTGCCCTTTGTGCAGTGAGTCCATTTGTTACTGGGGAGGACCATAGGAAAGAGGACTACCCAGGATTTTTCAAGTGGGGAGAATCTAAGAAAAAACTATGATAGGATGAATATGAAATGATTTCTTTGAGAATGTTTATTATTTCCAAGAGGCCAACACAGAGTATAATTATCAAAAATACGTGCTTAGTAGGGTATCACAAACTGGACCAGGTGTGTGAAAATGGGTTAATCATTGAAAGACATCTGGTGGTGCTGGTCCTTTTCCCTTTGCCCACGCTCAAGAGCATGAAGTGATGCTTACTGGCTTGGGGGCAGGAACTCCCTCCTCAGGTGTGGGTGGACGAAGTCTGTCCATTGAGTCACCGTAGTAGTGTGGCAGGGCCATGTGTTGGCAAAGCATACCTGTGTTGTGGCTCATAAGGGCCTACAAATGCCTGCCAGAGAAGCTCTGTGGCTAATGAGAAGTATGAGACGTCACATGTGTTGGGGAAAATGCTGAAACTGATGTGAGAATGGGTGAAATACTGGGTCTGTCAGGAGTATGGCTCAGAGAATGGAAAGCAGGGCCTCCAGCAAGTACTCCTAACAGTGCTGCCCACAGCAGCTAGAAGGTAGAGCAACCTTGATGAGGACTATGCAGAATATGCTGCATCCACAGATGGGATGTTCTTCAGCCTTAAAGAGTAGAGTTCAGGAGTATTATAATGCGGATGACCCTGGAAGACATCCTGCTCAGTGAAATAAGCCAGACTCAAAAGGGCAGACACTGTAAGAGGCTTTTTATGTGAGGTCCCCAGAGCATGTATATTTAGAGAAATCAGGATGATGGTTCTCAGGACCAGCTGGGATGCCTGTTGTCAAGGAGACCTGGCTCCTCATGGAGATGATGAGCAAGTTTTGGGTATGGATAGAGGTGACAATTATACAGCATTATGAATTGATTTATGTCCCTGAATTTGTTCAGAATGGTTGACATAATAGTATGTTTGTGTGCATTTTGCCACAATAAAAATATACATTTCCTATTTTCAAATGACAGGAATGTCTAGGAAGTTATATTCGATGGACTTGGTACTTAGCACCAGTGGGCCACCTCAGGTGTCTCCTGGGCAGGATAGATGGCTGGACCCCAACCTCAGCACCCAGAACTGCGTGGCAGCAGAGCATAGTGTGCCTCTGTAAGGGTATAATTCCCCGTGGAATACAGTTGGGGTCTGTGAGGGCAGAGGTCCCCCAGAAGGCCATGGGGCTTCCTGAGGACAAGGCCCTCACTAGTTTATTCCCCGAGCTATCCTGGCTTTGCAGAGTTCAGTATAAAAGAACCTTAACCTTGACTCTCTAAAGCGTCCCCAAATGAGAGAAGGTGACAGACAGCCCAGCAACTGTGGGGACTCGTGTTGTGTCCCTCTCCCTGCCAAGACTAAGCAGGAGATTATGTGCTGCCTTCCTTATGCAGACCATTGTCCCTGCCTTTGTGTCTGCTGTAGCCATACGCCCCACCCCCACCCCCACCCCCACCCCAGTCTGGTTGGAATGGGGAAAACCAGTGCCGTAGTTTAAAGAAGCACTTAGATACAAAGCCTCGAGAGTCTGGATTTTTTTTCTTCTAATTCGAGTTATCTTTAATATTAACTTTGCAGGTCTGTGAGGTTTTCATCTGTAACTCTTGTCTGAAAAATTCATTCCACTGTAATGTAGATAAAATGTACCTGCTAAATTTTATAATAACTCCTCAAAATTTTACATTTTTGTTAGTTTTGGAAATATACTATAGAGGTTTTCCTTGTGATAGTGAGAATATGTCAGTATAAGGGAGAGATAATTACATTACTCAATTATCTGAACCAAGGTTGGGTATAGCTTACAGATAATTTTGTAATAATCCCTATTTCCAAGGAAAAATATTTGCACAATACTTAGTCATTGTGTCATTTGCAGATAAATTGGTTACAGGTTGGTCTCTGTTTTTATTGAAACAGATTCTTTGTAGAAATGTAGATTTTATGTATATCTTTCCCATGTATATAGCAAGTATCTCAAATCAAATAACTTGAGATAAGACAGTGATTTTTCTATATTAAACATTAAATTTTCATTTAAACCACCCAAATCCCTCCTCGCTTAATCTGATACCTTCATCCTGCTTTGCATGCAGTGATCGTGGGGTTTGAGAGAGTCTCCCCCAGATTCATACACTTAAAATGAACCTTTAAGGTGGTAGTATCGAGGTGGGGGTCTTTGGAAGGTCATGAACTGTGTCCTCTGGAATGGGGTTAGCACTCTGATGGCAGGGGCCCTAAAGAGGAAACTCCTTCCATTAGCTGAGGATAGACCATACAGAGTGTGGAGAGAAGCCTCTGAATCAGAAGACCCTGAATCTGCATGACCTTTACCCTGGACTTTGTCCTCTAGTCCATGCAAAGGAACTCAGTTGTTTATGAGCATAAATCCATACTGTTTTGTTAAGGAGCTCAAATGGCCACCTTGAGCCTGTCCCACTCAGAGCTTGCTGCATACCCTTATTCCCCTAGAGCTGGCCAGCTTTCTACTCTGACCTGTGCCCAGCGTGGTCTGAGAAGGGGTTGGGATCAACCCTTCTCATCTTCCAGCTTCCTGCTGGAAGTTCAGAATTGAAGAGCAGAGAGGATTCAGGAAGATGTGCTGTGTGTTACTGAGCAGTAGGCCCACCAGCAGGCACAGCACTGCCCCGACATCTTCTTTGAAGACCTGCACGTCTTGATCTGTCCTGTGAGTGGTATGGCCAACAAAGGGTAAAAACCTAGTATGGGTAGAGTGGGCCTGTGTAGAGCAGAGCAAGTCTACCCTGGATGAGTAGGGCTTATGTTCATAAAGGGACTTCTGAGTCAGTAGACGTTCTCCCCAGCCAGCATCTGAATGTCTGTGCTTCCTCTAAGAGATCCACAGTCAGCAAAGAGAGCATGCCAGGCTGAGAGTGCTCAGTCACTAAAGTACTTGCCATGTAGTATGAGGACTGAATCTGACCCCTGTAATCCATGTAAAATTTCCAGGTGTGGCAGTGCATGTTTGTGATCCCAGTGCTGGGGAAGGAGAGACAGGTGCAGCTCCGTGGCTCACTGGCCAACCAACAACCTAGCTGAGCCATCAAATCCAGGACAGGAAGAAGCCTTGCTTCAAAACGCAAGGTGGACACACCTGAAGAATGACATCTGTGGTTGACCCATGGCCTCGACATGCATGTGCATGGACACACACACACACACACACACACACACACACACACACAGATCAAGACAGCCTTTTTTGCAGGCTTTGGTCTGTACTTTATTGTAAATGAATGATGACATCCAGGACACAGAATCTGTCCCAATGTGGTCTTTGAACCGTCATGATGTGTGTGGTCCCACATGTTGGATCAAGGCAGCCTGATTCCATGTTGGTTCCTGGCTTAAACATCCAAGGAAGAGCTTGGGGCAGTTTTATATTGGTTCTTTACATATTTTATTGTCTGTTCATCTCTTCCCAGCCCCTCTTGTTATGTTTATTGCTTCATTTGCAGCCCTGGCCAATCGTCTGGCTCACTCTGTCTTTGATGTGGGATGGCAGGCCCTTATCATGATTGACAGCCAGCTTTGCTGTTGGAAATGTGCTGCTGTAGGGCAGGACATTCATAACTGAAACTAGGACATAGGGAATCCTTTCAGAGGCTGTGTCTGTGCAACACGCCTTCATGAACAGAGGCAGGAAGAGGCTGTGGGGCCAGGACATGGGGGCACCACTGCGGGCACAGTGGGATGAAGTGAGCCAGGTGCGTCCTCTCCCCTTCCCTGGCCTGGCACTTCCAGACATCAGATGAAATGAGCATGGTGCAGCGAGGTGAGCTGATGAGCACTGGCTGGCCCTGGGCGATTCTGGTGCCAGAATCAAGTTGTCCATCAAATGGCCTTCCCGCTCCAGGTATAAGGAAGAATTCCTCATACTGGAAATCCACTACTTCTCTTAGGATTTGCCTGTGAAATAGCCTCCAAAGGCTCATGCGTTCAAACACTTGGTCCCCAGCCAGTGGTACTATTTTGGAAGGTTGTAGAGCCTTTTGGGCATGGGGCCTAGCAGGTGGAGCTGCACAGTTATAGCCCCCTTTTCTGGCTGGAGCTCATTCTCCACTTCCTGGTTGGCACCAGGTAACAAGCAGCTGCCTGACGCTTCCACTTCCAGTGATGGACATGATGGACAGGAGCTATCCCACCCCCTGCTTCCCGTGCTCTGATGGATGGTGACCTCTGACCTGAGAGCCACTACAAACCTCTCCTCTCTCAAGTTGCTTGTTGTCACAGCCAGGAGAACGTAACTAATACAACTCCCAACTTTTGTCATATTAATTTTAATAAAAAGTTCCAATCAATAGGAGACAACCTACCACCCTTTCATAAATAACATTTTGCCATTTCAAGTCCAGCATTTCCTGCTTATAATGAGATTGAAGAAGCAAGCTTCTTGGTACTTAGCAATCTTCTTCCTTTTGGAAACTCAACCAGAATCTCACTGTTAGTTTGAAAAGTCACTAATATCATATGCACGCAGCAAAGCTGGAAATAAACCACCAGGGAAAATGGAGACCTTTGAAAGTTAGAAAAGCATCAAAACTGAGTACCAGTTGTTGTTGAATGTCAGGGTAAGAAGTATAGATGGGCTTCCTCAAGTGGGGCTGGTAGGTGAGCTTTTAGGGACGATAGAGTGTTAAGGCCTCAGCTCTGTGGATACATGCACCCCAATGTGAGCTTCAGGTGCAGCACCATTGTGCAGCCACAGAGGGGCAGAGCCCCCTGTGCTGTGCATTTGCAGGCCCTGTCACCTAGGTAGCTCAGAGGAGACTCATCTGGAACTCAGCAGGGGATGCTTCTGCACTCCAACACTCAGGGCTGCTGGACACCAAAGGCATGCTCCAGATGGGTGCTCTGTACCCACTGGCATTACTTTATTGGCAAGGTGTAGCTCCCTCATCTTCTGTCCAGAGATGGAGTGAGGGTGTTAGTGCTTATTACAAATCTGTTGTGCCAGGCATCCTGGAGAGACAAAGTTCCCTGACCTTAGCCAGTCCTCTTGGGCACAGTGTCCGGTTGCTTGGCCACATGTGGCATCCACTCTGCTGCTCTTCCTGCTCTGCCACCTTATAGTGAGTGTTTGCCCATACCCATTTGGCTGCTTTGGAAACTTCTGTACCTCAGTTTACCTTTGTGCTTGATTATTGTGCCCTTGTATAATTCTCATGGCTCACACTGACCTTTGATGAAGCTGTGCAATGTAATATATACAGGAGGACTACTGTGCCTTCTCAATCTGGCCCCTGTTACAGGAGGAATTGTACTGTGTTTGCTCAAGGTGGCTTAAGAGGACACTTTGACCTCAGGGTTACCTGGTCTCTGTCCATGTCTAGACTGTTCCACTGTTACTACAAGTAAAAGTATATTCCATATTGAATGGGTCCTGTCTAGGGCTGTTCATTGAGTAGATATTTTTCCTTTAAGCTTTCCACAAAAGTTTCCCCAGTTTCCAGAAAGGACACATTGTGTCTTTGACACCTCTACTAAAAGTGGGATCCTTTTCAGAGAATGCTGTACTGGACGTTGTATGGTTCAGAGAACACTGTAGTTGATGTGTGGTTCAGAGGATGCTATAAATGATGTGTGGGGTTCAGAAAATGTTGTAAATGATGTGTGGGGTTCAGAGAACACTGTAGGTGTTGTATGTGATTCAGAGAACACTGTAGGTGTTGTATGTGATTCAGAGAATGCTGTAGCTCATTCGTGAGGTTCAGAGACCACTGTAGCTGATGTGTGAGGTTCAGAGAGCACTGCAGCTGATGTGTGAGGTTCAGAGAACACTGTAGCTCATGTGCGAGGTTCAGAGAACACTGTAGCTCATGTGCGAGGTTCAGAGAACACTGTAGCTCATGTGCGAGGTTCAGAGAACACTGTAGCTGATGTGCGAGGTTCAGAGAACACTGTAGCTGATGTGTGAGGTTCAGAGAGCACTGTAGCTGATGTGTGAGGTTCAGAGAGCACTGTAGCTGATGTGTGAGGTTCAGAGAGCACTGTAGCTCATGTGTGAGGTTCAGAGAACACTGTAGCTCATGTGTGAGGTTCAGAGAACACTGTAGCTGATGTGCGAGGTTCAGAGAACACTGTAGCTCATGTGCGAGGTTCAGAGAACACTGTAGCTCATGTGCGAGGTTCAGAGAACACTGTAGCTGATGTGTGAGGTTCAGAGAGCACTGTAGCTGATGTGTGAGGTTCAGAGAGCACTGTAGCTGATGTGTGAGGTTCAGAGAGCACTGTAGCTCATGTGTGAGGTTCAGAGAACACTGTAGCTCATGTGTGAGGTTCAGAGAACACTGTAGCTGATGTGTGAGGTTCAGAGAACACTGTAGCTCATGTGCGAGGTTCAGAGAACACTGTAGCTGATGTGCGAGGTTCAGAGAACACTGTAGCTGATGTGTGAGGTTCAGAGAGCACTGTAGCTGATGTGTGAGGTTCAGAGAGCACTGTAGCTGATGTGTGAGGTTCAGAGAACACTGTAGCTCATGTGTGAGGTTCAGAGAACACTGTAGCTGATGTGTGAGGTTCAGAGAACACTGTAGCTGATGTGTGAGGTTCAGAGAACACTGTAGCTCATGTGTGAGGTTCAGAGAGCACTGTAGCTGATGTGTGAGGTTCAGAGAACACTGTAGCTGATGTGTGAGGTTCAGAGAACACTGTAGCTCATGTGTGAGGTTCAGAGAGCACTGTAGCTGATGTGTGAGGTTCAGAGAACACTGTAGCTCATGTTGAGGTTCAGAGAACTCTGTAGCTGATGTGTGAGGCTCTGGCACACTTATTGCCTGCTGTTTGGGGAGATGCTCAGCCTCTTGGTGGTCTTGTGTTGGGAAGCATCTCTGTGGAAGGTCGCTTTCTCCGGGCCACGGGTGGGCCTGTGGCAAGCTACACTTGGGTCCCTGCCTTTGGCAGATAGACACAAGATGCTTAGCGTCACACATCTATAGACTAGTGATGGACAACCAGCCTTTCTGTTCTGTAAAATACCACCTTCCTCAAGCAGTATTTACCCCAAATCCATGTCATACCTGAAATAGTTTGTAAATTTAAAAAATATTAAATACATGGGAAAATGGTAAGGTTTTCATAGATATGTATTTCTCTGTATACAGATCTCAGTTTGCATGGCGGTGACTCACAGAGGGTTGACTCTGTGGACAGGTGTCACAGGACTCAGGATGACCGTGTTGATTCTTTCTGTTCCCCAGGGATTGTCTAGGGTACCTGACCAGAGGCCTGGTGACTGGTGGGTCACTTCAGGAACCCAAGAACCAGTGCAATGATGTCATTTTTCTATAAACCCAGACCACCATAAATTTCATTTTAACTGTTGTAATTAAGACTTTAGGCTCTGAAGCTGTCTGACAGAGGAAGGACCTGTCTCTTTCTCCAGAGAAGAAATTAATTGTTAGAGTATATGGTCTTTGAAGAATTTACTCTTAGATAAAAGACTATGATTTTATTCTTGCATTTATTAGTATTTAATCAAACAGAAAGTGCACTTTCAGTCTGGAAATCTTGGCTTTGGTGGCAGAATTAGACTGAATTATTGTTTAAAGAGCAAAAGGTATGGAATTATATGTTCAAGTTATCAAGCCACTGATAGGCTCTGGGTATAATGTAACTAATTTGGAACATAAAGTTTCCTGCCACTTGACTGGAGACTTGGGTTAATCACTTGCCAGTGGGTGTGCTTCCAAAGCAGAGTTAACTTGGAGTGGGGTGGTGACTGTGCTAGGTCTCGTCAGAGCTAGTTGTAAAAGCCTAGTGTGCTCATGCCTCCTGAACACTGCAGTGTCAGGTTTGTCCACTCAGGACCCCAAGTCATAAAATATTTCAGGCTCTTCTCCCAGAATTCTCTGGTTCCAAAACCACCATGGAGCTTAATCTTTGTCAGGAGTGAGGAAGACTTAATTTTACTGGCTCATGTGCTAGACAGCACACAGGTGGCCACCGGCGGCTTCTCATCTGGAAACAGCAAGCCTCTCCTCCTGGATCGGAGAAGATTCAAGAAATTTTGGTGATGTCATCTTTGAGGTTGGTTAGCTTGGAATTCTCTCAGCAGTGGGAGGGAGAAAAGGATGGTAAAGTTGGGGTCTGTGTGTATGTGAAGCTGGCCAGTGGGTCCTGAGACCTGAGTGGTGGGCAGCACTGTCAGGTTGGAAGGGAGAGGAACTGGCCAGTGGCTTGTTTGTCTCACAGACACAGATAGGCTGTGTGCTGAACTGAGGTTCCCGGACTCAGTACTAAAAGGACTGTGCACCTTAGGGGTTGGGAGGACAAGTCCTTGCCTAGAGGTCTGTGGAAGGCAGGGTCAGTGGTACAGAAGTCCCCTAAACATAGCAGTAGAGGGCAAGTCCCCATAAATGTGGTACAGACCGCACACACAAATTTACTCAAACCTTCCTGCCCTTTGGCTCCTTACAGGTTTTCCAGAACACACACAAGGAGAAGGGAATAGGCACCCTGCAGGGGCAGGGAAGGGAGAGGAAGAGGCAGGTTGCCATGTGACCTTTTGTTTATGCCAGGCAGCAGAAAGTGTCCACAAGACTCCTCCAAAGTTGTCCTATCCTTAGCGGGAGTCAGCTGCTTTAGCACACCGCTGAGGAGCAGCCATCCACCACCAAGAAGGATCCCTGTTGCTGCAGGATCACGGTGTAACCAGGATTTATGTCCTATGCAAACAGCTTGGTTATTATATTTGGAATGTGCATTCCAATGGATCTCAGAGTTAGTGGACTCAGTGGCAAGTCTCCTGACCTGGAAGAACATGTTCTGCATGTCGAACTCTGCATTGGTGAAGACTCATGGCCTGTTTGCAGACTGTATCATCCATTTTAACTAGCCTTGCTGTCCACACAGTTAGTTTGCTCCCTGTGCCATGACTCAGCCAGGGCTTCCTAGTGAGGAAGAGACAGGCTCCTCCTGTGTGGTACAGGACTCCCCAGCTTTGGCACACTCTTAATTAGGAAAGGTCACTTCTCTTCAGACCTCGCTCTGTCCCCCAGGTTTCCTGAGCAGTCATTAGCCCCCCGGCTCACAAAGCTCTGCAGGATGGGACTTTCTGCCATGACACATTTAAGCTGAAGCTTCCCAAGTCTTAGCAACTGTAAGAACTGACACGTCATGTTCAGCACCAGCCTGCCACCCTCTTTCTCCTCCTGACAGCCTGTCACGAGCAGCTCTGTCGTTAGTGGGAACCTGAAGTGCTAGAAGTTTCCTAGCCCATGAGGACTGTGCTGTTGGCAACCTGAGATGCGTGCCCACATGGGGGAGACCCAGGGTGCATACTGTCCCAGCCGGGAGCCTCCTGTCCTTCCCAGGAGATGTTCGCATTATCTGGAGGGCTATCATGGTGAGCACTAGGAGGGTTAATTTAAAATATGGGGAAACCAAGTATTTTCTCATTTTTTTCACAGAAAATTCTAAATGAGTCATTCTGGATCAAAATAGAAGTTCAGAGTGTTAAAATGAGACACGGGGATGCTGTGGGATTTGGGTGTCTTGGGCTTTGTGTCAGTGAATTGCTGAGATCCTTGGTGGGCCTCCATGCCTGTAGCCGCCAGCTGCCTTGGGAGACGAGGCTTCTCAGACTACCCAGCGTGTAGAGTGCCCTCTCCCGTGGAGTCTGCTTCCATTCTGAGCGTCAGGATGCATAGCTCTTCTGACTTGTTCAATTACCTCAGGTGGGAAATAGCAGTTTAATTTTAAAACACTGATCCCGCTGGCTTGTGAGGACCACAAGAGGAGGAGGACCACAGGAGGAGGAGGAGGAGGACCACGGGAGGAGGAGGACCACGGGAGGAGAGGAGGACCACGGGAGGAGAAGGACCACGGGAGGAGGAGGAGGACCATGAGAGGAGGAGGTCCACGGGAGGAGGAGGAGGACCATGAGAGGAGGAGGTCCACAGGAGGAGGAGGAGGACCATGAGAGGAGGAGGTCCACGGGAGGAGGAGGAGGACCATGAGAGGAGGAGGTCCACAGGAGGAGGAGGAGGACCACGGGAGGAAGAGAAGGACCACAGGAGGAGGAGGAGGATCACAAGAGGAGGAGGAGGACCATGAGAGGAGGAGGTCTACAGGAGGAGGACCACAGGAGGAGGAGGACCATGAGATGAGGAGGACCACGGGAGAAAGAAGAGGACCATGGGAGAAGGAGAAGGACCACAGGAGGAGGAGGAGCATGGGAGGAAGAGGACCATGGGAGGAGGAGGACCATGGGAGGAGGATTGCTTCTTTGTACTTCCTCCTGGGCAGGCCACAGCTAGCAGCTTGTGATCGAGTGTGTGGAGTCTGGGGGTGCTGGGTTAGGGTGGAGTGTCTGTGGTGGTGCCCTTACCCTCCAGAGGCTGTCTGGACTTGAGCATCCTACCAGTGCCCTGGAGATAGGGGAAGCATCCTCGGTGCCCAGGCATCTCTCAGGGGTGATGAGAAAGGTACAGATGGGGAGCTATGCTGAGCCTTGTGTGTCCTTTAAGCATGGAGTATAGAAATGACAGGTTGCAGGGGTTTCAAGGACCAAAAACTGTCTGTCTGTCTGTCTGTCTGTCAGTCACCCTCTGGCTCTGTCATAGAGAAGGCTAGTATCTCTGATTCTCCTCTGCCCACATGTCTGTCTTGTGGCTTTCTTGGTCCTTATCGTTTTGAGTCCAGCGTCTTCAAGGGACTCAGGCCACAGCCTTACTGGCCGGTGGCTTCAGAGTCCAGAGGGCAGGAAAGATAGGCATCCTGCTGGCATAGGCTGGGCTGCCCTCCCTACAGGACAGCTGCATCTTGGGCAGTTCGAAAGGTCCCTGGTGGGATGCGCCCTACTGCCCAGGCCAGAGGCCCTTGTCCTGCTGACCCACCTGGGAGGCTGCAGAAGAGTGCTGTCTGTTTCTTACTCCTCAGTGCTCTTCTCTGAGTTCTTACTGGAGGTTCGAGTTTCACAGGTCTTCTCTTTGCATGTGTGGGTTGGGCATTCAGCTGGTAGAGTGTCACATTGTTCATTTAATGATAGTTACTTCAACTTTGTGTTTCAAGGAATTGATTTAATACACACTGCCTTAGAGCAGAGCTTTGCCCGTCTTTCTTTGCACGTGACTCGGAGTAGAGGAAGGCGACTTAGTGCTTCCAGGACTTGGGTGTGAGACGGTCCACAGAAAGTCTCTTGTTTTGCCATAAATAAAAAATGTAATCTTGTGTAAAAATGCTTCTTCCGCATGAATACCTGGCTCCAAGGTAATCAGCATTTAGCCCGTGGTGGTGACTCTGCAGCTCTACTGGAATGCTACATGCACTGGACATCTTGGCATGGAATCTCCATGTCCTGTAGGGAAGCGAGCAGTTGCAGAGCATCCTGGGAAGCTCCTAAGGAAACACCATTGAGTGCTGCTGAGCTTCCTGGAAGATGAGGCCCTGCCACAAGCCGGGTTTCCAGTTAAGGCACAGAGGTAGTTTAGCTGCTGAAATGGCTCTGAGAAGGGCAGTTATCAGGAAACAGTTTTCAAAAGTGCTTGAAGTTCCGGGGGAGTTGTGGAACAGTCTGTGACCTGTACACGTCTACACTTCTGCACCTCTGCATCCTCTCCTGTCACGCAGGTTGCTTTTCTCGCTGCTGCCTCAGCCCGTTGGATCCCCCAGTTTAGCTGCAGTGGGGCCAGCTCTCCTGCTTCGCTCACATCCACTTTCACAGAGGCACCTCTCTGTGGAAGAAACCGAGCTCTAAGTTGATTTCTAAGTGTGGACGGTGCCAGGCTGTATCTGGACACTTGTTTTGAAGGTCCTCCTTGTTGTGACTGTGTTGTACAGATGCTTTAGCGTCTGTGCTGTAACATGTTACACACAGCATGTTAAAGTGACTGGAATACTGTACCAGACACAGGCTTGGGTTGCCTCTGAGACATGTTGTAAGGGTCCAGTCTGACCCTCTTCCCAGCTTTCCAGGCTCTGGGTGTCAGAGTGTTCTTTACCACCAGAGTCCATCAATCACTAGGAGAGTGTAGACACATCTACAGTGGTTGTCTTCATGTGCCTTACACTCCCACAGTCTGGATGTCCACTACCTCCGGATCAGGGCAGGGCAGGGTTTGGCCCGAATATGGCTTCAGTGGCAAGCAGCGTCTTCATCAGAAAACTGCTGGAATGATTAGCTTTGTCAGCCTGCTAGGACCTAGAATCCCCTGGGAGGAGAGTCTCAACAAGGGGTTGTCTAGTCAGATAGGCCTGTGGGCGTTTGGGGATTATCTTGATTGCTAATTGATATGGGAAGAGTTGACCCACTGTCAGCAGTGATGTTCCCGGATTTGGGGCCCTGGACGTCGTAAGAGTAGAGGTAGGGAGGAGCAGTAGCTGGGTATGTGTTCACTCTCAGTGCTCTTGAGTGCATGTGACCTGCAGCTTCAGTTCCTGCCTCGCTTCCCGTCACTTGAACCTGGACTTATAAGCCAAATAGACCCTCTCTCCCTTAAAGTTGTTGTTTGATGGTGTTTGTTACACGGCTGCAGGAATGAAACGAGGATGGCTGCCGACGTCTCCCCAGTTCAGAGTTCACCTCGGGTTATGCTCGTGTAGCTGACTAAACAGAAGCTTAGCACCAGACCTGGGGACTTACTTCATTCCTTAAGTGGCCTGAGGTCAGGCTATAGTATGTAACTTTGCAGTGATACCTGACAGATCCTCCAGCCTGTTCTTGATGTGTCACCCAGGTGTTGCTATCTGTCTCTCCACATCCCATGCATTGGTGGTCAGGGCAGAGGGGACTGAGCCACTTCCTGCCTGTCTTCTGTGGAACATGAGGACATAGAACCTCACTGCAGGTGCTGAGTCAGGTGTGCCTTGGCCCACTTTGCTTTTGCCCGTTTCTCTGGGTTCTTTCTGGATGCCGACAGTTGGCAGAGCCACTCCCAGCCTCCTGGGGCTGTTTTAGGCTTAGATGACAGGAGTGCATGCTTTTTCCCCTTCTTCCTGACTAAAGTAGTCTCAGGCCCATTCTCAAGGCGCTGTGTGAGAGCCAGGGACCAATGCTGCTGCTGGTGCTTCCTGAGAACCCCGCCAGGAGGGGAGGTCACACAGGGCCTTTATGAACCACACTGGCCCTGCCAGGGCCCCAGGTCTGCTCACTTTCTTGCTCTCTGTAAACCTGGCTATCGGCAGTCCAGGGCCTCTTCCTGAAAATCGCATGGAAATGGTTAAAGGGAAAGAAGGAACAGCACAGTAGAGACCCTTCTGGAAGGCCTGGCAAAGTATGAGCAGAGGAGGAAGGGGGCTGCTGCCTGTGAGTCTCTGGCTCTCAGTACCATGGTGGGAACTGGCCTCTGGCGCCAACTGCTTAATTCAGAACATTGTTATTTAAACGCCATTCATGTTAAAAGGGAGATGAAACGAAATTCACTTCATTTTTCAGAGGTCTCCAAATAGCCGTGGAAAATCGATTTTTTTTCTGCCACCAATTAATGTCAGCTCCTCTTGTGGCTTTCGTTGGATGCCACAGTGATGATAGGGGGGAGATGTGGATTCAGGGATTCTCTCTCTCTCTCTCTCTCTCTCTCTCGATTGTGCCTCAAGAGTAGGTAAATGGGGATCCAAAAGCCCAGCTGAGTCTTGGTCTGGCCGCAGGGACGGCATCTTGGCCTGGGACCTATACTCAGGACTGCTGTCCTCTTAAAACTGTGACACGGACTGTGCATACACCCCATTTCTACTACTGTCAGCAGACACTCAAAGATTGGGCTCCTGGGGGCTGTCAAGATGGTTCAGTGGTTAAGAGCACTTGCTGCCCTTTCAGAGGACCTCAGTGGTTACCAGCACCCACATCAGATGTCACACAACCACCTGTAACTCTAGTTCCAGGGGATCCAAAGCCCTCTTCTGCCCTCTGTAGGCACTGCACTCATGTAGATGGACATGCACCTATGTACATAATTAAAAATAAAATAATGGCCCCTCAGATCTAATTCCAAAGATCGTATGCCTTTGCAAGTACCCAGTGTAGTGTTCAGAAGGTTGGGTGCTTGAGTATTTAGGTTTGACAAGGATATTGTTTGCCCAGGTGTGTCCTCTGGGGTCACATTGACAGCCTCTGGGAAGTACAGTCTGAGTTCCTGTGGCCAGGGCAGCCTGTTCTATCAGCCATGAACCTGAGATTGGGGTCAGTGCCCTGATTTTTGTTTCCTCCTTGGGAAAGCCTGCTGGAGCCCATGGTGACCCTGAACTTGGGTGTTCACCATGACCCCACTGTCCTGGTCAGGACATATGTCCCCATAGCTCTGCTGCCTGCCCTTAGCCTTGTGGGCTCTGGGCTTCTGCTGACTTCCTCTTGCCCTTATACAATGCCCTTGCTCCCCTGGGACCTGCCTCAGTACCCTCATCCCACACAGGGGTTTCTGCTGCCTCTTTTGCTTTTTCACTGGCTCTGCGATTTGTGACTTTAGCCTCCCCCCACCTCTGCCTCCGTCTTGCTCCCCTTCCACCATCCACTCGGCAGTCACTCTCCTCCTGCCTGATCACCTCTTCCAGGAAGCCTGCTTGGATTCCTCTGCACCCCCCTTCCCAAATAAGGCTCATCAATCTTTCAGTGATCCATCTGCATTCATTCTTTAATCACAGTCCCATAATGAATATAATCAGTTCATTTATTCAACAATGGTTTGCTAAGCACCAGACACTATTCTAAGCACTGTAGAAGTAGCTGGCCAGGACCACATTGGGTCATTCCTGGGAACCTTGACTTTGCTCACAGCACTGTGGCCAGAGCCTGGCAAGGCTCCTGGCCCTTCTATGTTCATCGGAGAGCTACCGTAGTCCCAGCCGTCAGCTACCATGTCAGGGAAAGCAGGGGAGGAAGTGGCGCCATGCAATACATATTTTTATGATTCTCTTAAACCAACAACTGTTAGCAGAAGTCTGTTCAATGGCTGCTGTCATGTATTTGCCACCTGTGTTGGGGATTAAGTTCTAGAAAGGCAGCTTGTAGCAGATAATCAAAACACATCTCATGCAAGGTCATGTCACAGATGAGGCAGACTGAAGAGGAAAAAGAAGGACAGTGCCTGGTGTAGGAAGGGTTCTTTGAGGACGTGACTTGAGCAGGGTTGAGAGCTAAGTTAACAAGGGGCACTGTGCTGCATGCAGTGGAGAAGCATCCGGAGGGCCCCAGCTGCAGAGGGAAGGCCTGGCTGAGGTCAGGGAGTGTCTGTAGAGCCAGTGAAGCTGGGAGAATGGGGTCCTGGTAAGACACAAGGTCTGGGAGGGGCCGGTCTCTACCTGTTTGGTGGCTACTAAGACAGACCCCCAGGGATGTTATTCTAACGGGATGCTGATAGCGTTCCGACTCACTTGTGTTTCTTTGACTGATGCCTCTGGATTTTTAAAAATTATATTATTATCTTTATTTTTCATGTGTGACTGTACTGTCTACATGAGTGTAAGTACACCCATGTTGTGCAATGCCCGTGGAGGTCAGAAGAGGGCATTGGATCCCCTGGAACTGGAAATATGGATGGTCATAAGCCACCATGTGGCTGCTGGGAACTGAACCTGGGTCCTCTGCAAGAGCAGCCAGTGTTCTTAACCACTGAGCCATCTATCCAGCCCTCATACCTTTGTTTTTACTTGTAAGAGATTTTATTTGACCCAGGAAATGGTCAAAGTCACCATGTTACAGGTTAAAAAAGCACATGAGACCAATGTCGACAGGGTATTTGCTGTTGGCATATCTTCTTTACATCAGCCACAGGTCAGAGTGGATTTTAATAGCCATTTTCTCCCTATAAAATACAGTCACTGTTAAAAATACATAGGAAATAGCTAGAAAAAATATTTAAAGCCATCCACCTTGTGTGTGTTATTGTCTTTAAAAATATAGTTTGATTTTGGAACACTTTTCATTTATGGAGGGGTTGCAAGCACAAGGAAGCATGGGTTGCTTGGCACGGTGACTGTCCTACCCCAGGGTACTGTGCTGGTCTGCTGTCAGCTTCCGTCACCTGGCCCAGGCCTGCACAGGTGCTTGGGTCTGTGGAAATGTCTGCGGACTGCCATCTGACGCCACCCTTCCATCTCCATCCCGTGCTGGCTGGCCGGATAGTTTCTCCTCTTCCTTCATGGATGCCTGGGCTCCTTCCCATTTCTCTGTCTACACAGAGCTGCAGAGGATGCTTCCCTGTTGCAACTGGATCCTTCGTCCTTGATTGGAAGCTGGCTTGTCAGTGGAAGGCCAGCCACAGCCAGAGCTAGAGCATGTCCTGGGGCCCCACAAGCCACCCATTCTCCAGACCTTGCTGCAGGCACCAGCTTTCTCCTGCCCACCTGGCTCCTTCCTGTACCGTGTACTCGTGTGCAGAGGCCACCTTTCCCAGAGATTCTCATTTGTTACTTTGCCTGAGTGGGGTTTGGGTTCCCATATGATTCCCTTCTGCCTTCCCACCCTACAGTGGCCCCAGTGAGTGTCACCTGCCTGTCCTGGGCTTACGCCCAGCTCATGGGTTTTCCAGAGTTGCTTGTGAACCAGTCGTCAGTGCACTGTGTCCCCTCTTCCAGGTGCACCCCTGGGATCTGTGGGGGCTAGCCATCATCACCAGTTCAACTGCCGGCTCGTGGCAGTTCCTGATTGCTAGAAAATCTGCCCAAGAAGGTAGCAGGGTCTCAGTGTGCCTGGCAATGTTGTCCTCAAAGAACTCTGCTAAGGGGTATTTGTGGTGTCGGACACTTTTAATCTCAGAACCTGGGAGGCAGAAGCAAGTGGCTCTCCATGAGTTCAAGGCCAGCCTGGCCTAATAGCAAGTTCTAGGTCAGGGCTACAAAGTGAGGGACCCTATCTCAAACAAACAAACAAACAAACAAACAAACAAACAAACCGGCAGAGATGTCTGTTACAGACAGCAAGGCTGGAGGAGCTGAGACATCTAAGCCCTTCGTGGCTGACACCAGACATGGAGCTCCAGGATTTGCTGTTTCCCTACCAGATTTCTGTCTTGTTTGAGCCAGTATTTCCTCAGTCTGCCTCCATTCCTCCCTTTTGAAATGGGAATGTGTGTCTGTGCCTTTGTCTGTTGGAAGTATGTAATTCGCTTTTTGATTTTGCAGTAATTCGCTTTTTGATTTTGCAGGGGCTTATAGTTAAGAGACTGCCTTGAGTCTCAGAAAAGACTTTGGATTTTGGACTTTTGAACAGTGTTGAGACAGTTAAAGGCCATGGGGACTTTTAAGGTTGGACTAAATGCATTTTGCATTATGATACAACCATGAGCCTGTGGGTGACAGGTTGTAGAATGTGATGGTTTGAGTAAGTAGCCCCCGTAAGTACCAAGTGTTTGATTACTTGGTCCACAGTTGGTCATTGTGGAGCTTTAAGGGGTGTGACCATGCTAGAGGAAGCACATGGGGGGATGCACTTGAAGAGTTCAGACCCATGTCCCATTTCTACTTTCCCCCTCTCTGCTTCCTGCACCTGCTGCCCCCTACCAGGCCTCCCCCATTGATGGGCTCTTATCTTCTGGGACTGTATGCCCAATAAACTCTTCTATAGGTTGTCTTGGTCACGGTGTTTGTCACAGCACCAGAAAAGTAACTAATAGATTCTCTTTGAACATCCTGTGTCTTAATCAGATTCCACCCAAGAGCTAGAAAGGGGTTTATTTTGTAAATTTCTTACTGAATTTCTCTTTCTTTCTTTCTTTCTTTCTTTCTTTCTTTCTTTCTTTCTTTCTTTCTTTTCTTTTCTTTTCTTTTCTTTTCTTTTCTTTCTTTCTTTCTTTCTTTCTCTCTCTCTCTCTCTCTCTCTCTCTCTCTCTCTTTCCCTTCCTTCCTCCCTCCCTCCCTCCCTCCTTTCCTTTCCTTCCCTTCCTCCCTTCCTTCCTTCCTTCCTTCCTTCCTTCCTTCCTTCCTTCCTTCCTTCCTTCCTTCCTCTCTCCCTCCCTTCCCGTCCCTCCTTCCCGTTGTCCCCCTTTTCTCCCTTTTCCCTCCACCCCACCCAGCCTGATGTACCACCCAACGATCTAATCTATCTATCTATCTATCTATCTATCTATCTATCTATCAATCAACTGTCTATCATCTTTGTGAAACAGGGTCTTCCTGTAGCCCCAGCTGGCCTGAAACTCACTATGTAGACCACGCTGGCTTTGAACTCACAGAGATCTGCCTGCCTCTGCCTCCCAAATGCTGGGCTTAAAGGCGTGCACCATCATGCCCTGCCACATTTTTCATGTATTTCATACAGAACATCCTAATGATCTTTACACCTCTTTCCCCACTGGCTCCTTCCTGTAGTCCTCTCCCCCACTGGATTTCATGTATTCTGTCATCTGTGGTAAGGCCTGTTGAGTCAGGTTAGTATCACCAAATGTCCTCAGTGCAGGTTCATCCACTGTGGTCTAGTCAGCTGATCTGGAGTCCTCCCTTTAAGAAGATCAGCTCTTTTTCATCCAGCACTAATCAGCTTCCAGTCGTTGTTTGACTGAGATTGAGGCCTGCTGTCCATTTCCGCAGTTCTGGGCTGGGGTTTCACCTAAATGACTTTGGGTGGGTCTTATGCACCATTGCTGTAGGTTCATGTGAGCTATTGAGCAAGGTCGCAGGAGCCTGGAGGACTCTATTTCCCTAGGTCATGTACCACCTCCCTGCCTCTTACAACCTTTCTGCCCTTTTTTCTGCAATGGTCTCTGAGCCATGGGTGGGTGGAGTTTCATATAGGAGTCCTGTCCTAGGACCCACACTCTGCAGACTCTTACTCTGTAGGCTTTGGCTATTTGTGTCCTTTTGTGTTCCTGTCACTTGTTGCATGAGGGAGATTTGTTGATAAGAGTTAAAGATACATTAGTGTTCTCTCTACCCCTTGTTCTGTGTTCCCTGAGCCTTAGGTATAGAGGTCGCATTGTAGATGAGTCACTTAGGGTTGAGCAGGTCACAGACAATCTCTGTGTGTGACCAGTTATGAAATGCTGTAATAAAAAGATGGGAGGCTTCATCTCAGAAGAAATTGTTCCATAATAAGGGGCATGGGTTTGTCTTTTCCTGTATCACTGTGGAAAGATCCCCAAGAAAGCCAAGTTAGGATTTATTTTGGCTTCATTTTCCAAGGTCTCAGTTCAGACTCATCTGTTTCCTGTGATTTTGGGTGTGGGGTGAGACTGCGGATCATGTCGGAGAGTGTTCTGGAACAGAACTGCTCACTTCATTGTGACCAGGAAGCAGAGAGAGACAGAGAGGCCAGTGATGAGAAAACCTTCCGGGGTCTGGCCCAGTGATATCCTTCCTCCAACCAAGCCCCCCTCCCACTTTCCACCAACTCCTGGTAATGCTATGAAATTATGACTCCGTGCACGCATCAATCCATGGATGAGGTCAGAGCTTTGGGCTCTAGTGTCACCTGCCCTTAGCATATGAAACCTCTGGGGACTCCTCAGCACCCCAGTTGTAATGGGAGGCAGCTGATAACTCAGTTCAGCAAATATGTCACATGACCCATAGGCAGGTGGCACCCGTGCCTTCAGGAAGCTGTCAGCTTTCTGGCTCAACAGCTCTAGAGCCCAAAACAAGGGGGTCTCCGGGTGATAGGAGGTGGTGAAAGAGTGGGCAGGACTTTGATGCTGTTTGGATAAGGTCTGGGGGAAAGGGCAGGGCACTGATGACAGGAAGGAAACCAGGGGCATTTGTAAAAATGTTGGGGTATAGGATCTGTCCTGGGGATGAAACTCCGGCCTGGCATAAGCTAAGCAAGTGATCTACCCTTGTGCTGTTCCCCCAGCCCAGCAAGGTACATGTGATCCTCCCATTCAAGCAAAGCCCACTTACTTTTAGGTACTGTTAGGTTCTTTCAGCAGAGAATAGGGATATTCTAATTTTAGGGGATTAAAGGGGAGTGGGTACTGGTTGGATGACCCAAGTCATTTTGGTGAAAGTGACTATATTGTAAAAGAGACATATGTTTAAATGGTGATGGGAAAGCTTAGGTATGCATCTGCTGTGCTAAATAACCGATGCTCCCATTGTGCTTTATAAATGACCAAACACTTCTGCGTACTTTCTTACTCAACTTGAAAATTCTTTTTCTCTAGGTTGTTGGCAGAATGGCTGAGACCTGCAAAATGAAATACACAGTGTTGGACACCCCACTGGGGAAGATCGAGCTATCTGGCTGTGAGCTTGGCCTGCATCGGATAAGGCTCCCCAGCAGGAAGACCCCTGGTGCTGGGTAAGTGTGACCGGAAGCACGGACACCAAGCACGTGTGTGCTGAAGGCAGCAGGAAGAAACATGAACTGTGGGCCTTTTCCATGGGTCACAGGGCAATACTGAGCCTGACGCCACCAACCACAGTCTTTGGTGCCTCTGAAAACTGTCTGGTTGTATTGTTCTTGGTAGCCAGTAAACCCCAGGGACATAGTTTTGATGGGCATTTCCAGACATTTGATTTATGTGTGTGGAATTATACGAGCACCGAGGTGTGTGTGTGTGTGTGTATGTGTGTGTGTGTGTGTGTGTGTGTGTGTGAGCGCACGTGACTGTGTGCATTCCTGTGGGTGTATACATGTGGATGTCAGAGGGCAACTTCAGGTACTTTCCACCTTGACTGTTGAGACAGAATCTCTCACTGGCCTGGAACTCATCCATTAGGCTGGAGTAGCTGCCAGCCAGCCAAGGGATTGGTCTCTCTCCATTTCCCTAGCATTGGAATTACAGGAATGCAGGAATGGGCCAGGCTTTGTGTGTGAGTTCTGGGGATTGAACTCATGCTTAAAGAAGAGCACTTTCCTGAGGCATCTGCCTCAACTACATGAGCATTTTGATTCTCAAGCACATGTGTTGTGAGGATGGTTGATTCTGGAAATCCTGCCACTCACCTGCTGGGTTTAAATCGTGCCAGGCGTTCCGTTGTCAGGGTCTGGCAGGTGGCTCCCCCACTGTCAAGCACTCCGTGGCTTTGGGAAGGTGGTGCCAGCTGGGGTGAGCACTGCCTAGGTCTTTGGAGCCCCATCTCTGAGGACGACCCTCCGAAGTCTTAAGAGAACATGTGGTCCTCTTTGCATGGCCCTTACCATATTTTTCTAATTGCAAACTATGAAAGATTGAAAGTGCCCTGTAACGCTTCATTCTGAAATGTAACATTTAACTTCCTCCATTCGCTTATCGTGAGCAGTGGTATTAAAATTGCATTCTCATTATTTCTGACAGAAGTGAAAAAAAAGAAAAGAAAAGAAAAAAAGTTCACACTCCTGTGCTGGGCATTTGTCTTAACTGGCTAATAAACACAATGCCAAGAACATTAGATAAAGAAAATACATAAGAAACATAAAAATTGATTTTAATGGACCCCTGTCAGAGACAGCCATAATGAGCAGGCTGTGGTAATAAATAGCAGCCAGGCCCTCCCTGGCCAGCTTCTCCTGGAGAGCTGTGTGCTGCAATCAATATCATCTTTAAGACTGAAGAATAAGCAAACCTTTGAACTGTAGGAACACTCTCCTCTCAGGTTCTCTGAGAACCATCTGGCTGTGGTGCTCAGAAAAATCACAGGCACCAAATAATTTGTAGGGGAAAATGTCATTTTGTCTCTTACCATGTTCAGTTGCACAATAAATCATAGGAATTATGTGTTGGCCTTTTTTTCTCCTTTTGGGGAAAAAAAATGAAGACATACTTTACAGCAAATTTGGGGAAGAAAATGTAAAAAACAGACATTATAAAATACATTTGTTTAAGTGCCTCTTATGGATGGTGTGAATTGAGTAAAGACATTTTCTGAGTAAACCTAGGATCAGATTGGCCTGGAAACAGCCAGAGAGTGGTGTGAAGGGGACGGACGCAGCCTGCTTCCCTGGGGCAGTGTGCTTGTGTGTAGACAGTGGAAGCTGCTGGCTGGGAGTTTCTGAGTGTCTACCTCCTCCTGGCTATCCTCTCGGGTTTCCACCAAGGCCCTGCTAAGGCTGCAGGCTAGCCCACAAACTCAGACAAGGGGAGGTGGAGGGAGTGCACCTCCCTTCCAGAGGTTTTGAAACTATAATCCTTCAAGTGAGAATGAAATATTATCTATGGTTACAAGCTTTTAAATTTGTACTTCCCAGTCTTTTGCCCATTTTAAGTCAGGTTTTCTTTCCTCTTTTTATTTTATTTTATTTTTATTTGTTTTTGTTGTTATCAATCGTGGGTTTGTTTTCAGGTCCTTTGCCAGGCATATGAACTGTTTGTTTGTTTGTTTGTTTGTTTCCAGCCCTGACTGGTTTTTGAAGTCACAGCCATTTTCCTGGCTCAGCCCTCTGATTATAGAAGTGGGGTGTGTGTGGGGGGGGTACAGATATGTACCAGCACATCTGGCCGTGAGCAGTGATTCTTTTTTTTTTGTCCAGTTGCTTGTATTTTTTTTTCCTAAGTATCCTTTGATGGGAAAAATTTTCAGGAAATCAGCTGATATATTTTTCTCTGATAAGCATAGTGGTACGTATCTTTAATTCTAGCACCTGGCGGTAGAGGCCAGCCTGGTCTACATGGGAAGTTTCAGGCTAACCAGAGCTACACAGTGAAACTGTCTCCAAAAGATAAAACAAAAACAAAACATAGCAGTACTTGTCTGCTGTAATTGCCTAGTAGTGCGCTGTGGTTTCTTTTTTTTGGGGGGGGGTACTTTTCGAGACAGGCTCTCCCTGTAGCCCCAGCTGTCCTGGAACTCACTCTGCCTTACAAAGATCTGCTTGCCTCTGCCTCCAGAGTGCTAGTATTAAAGGTGTGCACCACCACGCCCAACTTGTGGTTTCTTTCAAAGCTGTGTCCTTACCATGTTTACACATGTGGACCATTTCAAGTCACTGTGCCATAAGGGACACTTCATGTTTCCCACACGCTTACTTATTTTCTCATATAGTTGATATGTTCCACTGTGTTGGGGGCACAGCTTCCCATTCTTACTGAGTCATCTGCAGGTCAAAGTCAGAACTCAGTTCTGTGCAGGTGCTGTTCTAGGTGCTGTGCTTGGTTCTGCTGGTTTCTCTTCTAGGCCAGCTGCGCACTGACTTGGTCATGGAGTTTGTACTGAGTCTGAAATTGGGTAGGGTCTGTCTGTGCTGTGCTGTCTTCACTTCTAGCTCTGCACCCCCCCCATCCCCTTTCTCTGCCTCCCTCTCCCATCTTTTCCCCCTTCCCCTTTTTGTTAATTTTTTTTTTCAGACTTTTTGAGGCAGGGTCTCATGTAGCCCAAGCTGGCATTGAACTCATGTGTAACTCAAGGATGACCTTGAACGTCAGAGCCTCCTGTCTCCATCTCCTGAGTGCTGGGGTTACAGCAGATTATCACCTTCAAAGCTGACTTAATATGGTGCTGGGGGTCAAACCTAGGGCATTGCACTACATCCCCAGCTGGCTCTAGTCTTTTTCTTTTTTCAAAAAAAATATTTTTCATTTGTATTCTTTGAAAATTTTAGACATGGATACAGTGTACTTTTATCTTTTCCACTCCCAGCCCCAACCATGCCCCACCTCCAGCTTCTAGGACTCTTAATTTTGCACATTACCTTCAGAGGTAAGATACTTTTTTTGCACACGCTTTTGGATTTTTATTGGGATTTGGTTGGGAGGTGTCCACTTCCATTCTAGGCAGTTAGCGGTTTCTTGATATTGACTCTGTCGATTTGTGGTGTGATTTATCTCTGCATCTATTTGGGTTCTCTTTCATTTTTCTCAGCAGGGTTTTGTAGTTTCCAACATGGAGACTTCACATGTCTTTGATAAAATTGATTTTTAGATACTTTTGTTCTTGATGCTATTCTAAATCAGCTTAAAACTTTTGTTAACTTTTAAATTATTGCTGCTGGTTGTAGCAATTGATTTTTGTATGTTGATCTTATGTTATACAATCTTTGGTGAATTTGTGTGCAGGACCCTGCCCCACCCCTTCCCAGTGATTTTACTTTCTACTGTTGTTACCCATAATCAGCTAGGGTACGAAAATGTTAAATGGAAAATTCCAGAAGAATAACTTTGAGTTTCAAGCCCATGCCATTCTGTGTAGTGTGGTGAGATCTTGGTCCATCTGCCTGGGATGGGTCCCCTCAGGCCCAATGGATCTATCTTGCATATGCCACCTGCATATGGTCACTTAGTTATCAGAACACGTAATTATTACCAGGCTTTGTTCAATCAGTTTTCATTTTATTTCATAATGACCCCAAAGCATAAGAATTATAATGTCAGCAATTCGAATGTGCCCAAGAATTATCCTAGAGTGGTTAAGAGTACTGGCTACTCTTGCAAAGGCTCCAGGTTCGATTCTGAGGACCACTTGGCTAACAACCTTCTGTAATTCCAGTTCCAGAGGACTCGATGCCTTCTTCTGACCTCTGTGGGCATTGGATGGCATGGGTGCACCTACCTACATGCAAGCAATATATCCATACACATAAAAGTAATGAATGAAAATATTTTTAAAAGACTTCTCATCCTACACTATCACAAACACTTGATACAAGAACATAATTTGAAAGAGCACAGTCATATATAAGTCACATCATGGTATGTTTTTTTTTAATGTTTTTTAACTAATTTATTTTCTATGTGTATGAGTGTACTGTCTGCATGTAGGTTGGTGCACCTATGTTGTGTCAGAAGAGGGCGTCAGATTCCCCTGTAACTGGAGTTAAAGACAGTTCTTAGCCGCCATGTGGGTGCTGGGAATCGAACCTGGGTCCTCTGCAAGAGCAGTTGGCGCTCTTAACCACTGAGCCATCTCTCCAGCCCCATCATGGCATATTATTATAATTGTTTTATTACTCTCTCTTGCTGTGCCTCATTTATAAATTACATGTTAGCACAGATACATATAGAAAAACAGTCTTTATATTGTTTGAGTCTGCCCACCCCAATGGGTGTCTCTGCTTACAATGTGCCCTCCTGGACAAGAGGGTCTGCATACTAGGTGGGCCTCCCTTGCTGTGAGTTCTCTGTCTGCAGATAAGTTATACCTGGAAAACTGCATCTGTTCAGAACATGTACGCACTCCCCCTGTCATCACTTAAGCCTTGTGTTAAAACAGATGTTCATACAGCATTTACAATGTATTTGATGTTATGAGCAGTCCAGAGATGTCTAGTGGATGGGAAGGTCTGCCACTTTGTCTGAAGGATCTGAGCATCCTTGGGTTTTGGTTTCCCTGGGGAATGGGGAAGTACAGCTATGTTTGTCCCTGGGAGTACTTGGCATTCTTTAGGATTTTCTGTCTGAATTCACTCTGTGCATAGAGAGAGTATGTTTCTTCCTCTGTTTCCTGTGCCTGTGTCTGTGCTGTTGTCACCTGCCAGTTCCACATTCAGTATACCATGCTGTCCCAGTGGTCAGCCTTCCCTGTCCCTAGTAATGGGGAGCTTTGGTGTTGTACCAGCCTTTGTGTGGGTGTCCCATCCCAGACTGAGAGTCCTTCTGCAGTCTGTGGGAGTGGTCAGGTGGTTTTCTGTGTGCACTGACATACCTTGTGGTTTTTCTCCTTCATGCTATGTGTGAGGTGGAGTTAAGTTTCCACTGTTAAGTCAATCTTGAATTGCATTCATTTTGTGTCTACTGATGTTTCTGTTGGGTCTTAGAAGTGTTGCTTCGGATAACACATGAGTGTGGAAGTTTTCCTTCCACTTTCCTTTTCCTGAAGAAGCAAGGTGTAGCCTGGTCTTGTGGCTTCCCTGGCTGTGGTGATTGGTGCTTAGACTTCCTTGTGGGACAGCAGGTGAGCACTGTCCTCCCCACCTCCAAGGCTCCTCTGGAGCCACCTCTTCTGCTGATTGGCAGCCGAGGAATCTTGAATAGGGTCTTCTGAGGTCGCCCTCTTGGGAGTCTTCACAGGCATCCTCTTTACTTAGTCTAAAGCCTGTAACTTTTTGGTAGGTGACTCTAGGGTGGCCACTGATGTCTGTCTGTAGCAAGATTCCCTTGCTACTCCTGTACAGTTCTGACTTCCACAGCTGGCATTGGAAGACCTCACATAGCATCTGTGGTTGTGTTCTGTCTGGGTTATGTTAGTCCTGTCTTTCTCTTCTGTCAGCATTTGGATGTAACATGTTGGTTTGGAAAGTGGCATAGCAGTTCTGTTTGATGATTTCCTGCCCACATCTCATTGCTGTCAATAACTGTCCCCTGGAAGAGAACTTGCTCTTTGCAAGAGTCTGACAGATGTCTCTGTGTCATCTTTCTGTGGCTCTGGAGCTCTGATTTTCCTCAGTCAGCCCTGGAGTGCCTTGGATACAATGAGAGGACAGTGGCACCTATTTATTTTCCTAATGACATCCTGAGCTTTGTTTAGCATCTCATAAAATTGGCCACACTGTTTGATTACTTGAAACAGTGACTGCACCGTGCGCCATACACTTCACAGCCAGCACCTGGTGGACTTTAGCTCTCAGGTCCTGGAGCAAATCACACATGGCTCATCTTTCACATACCAAAGATTTAACCCCTTTTCATTCTTTGTTTCATGTAAACCTTTTATTTTTAATTTTTATTTATTTTTAAGGGATTCACAATATAAGAGCACAGTTGTTTTCAGATCATATTGACGTTGCTTGGTTTGCCATACAATTAGATAATTGGTGCTAGCATCCACAGATGAGGGATACCATTCGTCATTTTTTTCTGGGACTGTGTTATTTCACTCAACATGATATCTTCTAGCTCCATCCATTTACCTGCAAAGTTCATGATGTCATCTTTCTTTACCACTGCATAGAACTCCATTGTGTAGATGTACCACATTGTCTTTATCCACTCGTCAATTGAGGGGCACTTGGGTTGGTTCCAGCTCTTTGCTATTGTGAAGAGAGCTGCAATAAACATGGCTGTGCATGTATCTCTGTGGTAAGATGAGTCTTGTGGGTATATACCCAGGAGTGGTATGATTAGGTCAGAGGGCAAGCTCATTCCAAGTATTCCAAGGGTTCTCCACACTGCTTTCCATAGTGGCTGTACAAGTTTACATTCCCACCAGCAGTGGATGAGTGTTCTCCTTTCCCCACAACCTCTCCAGCACTTGGTATCATTTGTTTTCTTGATCCTAGCCAGTCTTATTGGAGTGAGATGATATCTTAAAGTGGTTTTAATTTGCATTTGCTTAATCGTAAGTGAAGTTGAATATTTTTTAAGATGTTTCTCAGCCATCTCTAATTCCTCACTTGTGAAGTCTCTGTTCAGCTCTTTGCTCCGTCTTTTGAGTGGGTCATTTGTTTTCTTTCTTCTTTGTTTTTTGAGTAGTTTATATATTCTGGAAATCAATGCTTTGTCAGATGTATCTGCAGTGAAGGTTTCCTCCCACTCTGTGTGTTTCCTCTTCACTTCCTTGATTGTTTCTTTTGATGTACAGAAGCTTTTGAGTTTAATGAGGTCCCATCTGTCAGTTGTCAATCTTCTTGCGCAGCTGCTGTCTGATTTAGTAAGTCTTTTTCTACGCCTATGTCTTGTAGGCTGCTGCCAGCTTTTTCTTCTATCACCTTCAGAGTTTTGGGTTTCACATTGAGGTCTTTGATCCATCTGGAGTTGACTTTTCTACAGGGCGAGAGGTAGGGGTTTAACTTTATTCTTCTACAAGTGGTGATCCAGTTTTGCCAACACCACTTGCTGAAGATGCTGTCTTTCCTCCATTGTCTCTTCTTGTCACCCTTGTCAAATATGAGGTGGCTAGAATTGTATGTGCACAAGTTTGGATCTTTGGTTTTTGTTCCATTGGTCAACAGGTCTGTTTTTGTGCCAGTACCAAGCTGTTTTTATGACTTATAGCCCTGTGGTATAGTTTGAAGTCTGGTATAGACATCCCCTCTGTATTGCTCTTTTCTCTCAGGGTTGCTTTGGCTATTCCGGGTCTTTTGTTTTTCCAAATGAAATTAAGGACTTTTTTTCCCCCAAGCCTGTGAAGAAACTCTTGGGGATTTTAACTGGGATTGCATTAAATCTGTACAAGAGTTTGTGTAGAATGGACATTTTTACTATATTAATTTTCCCAATCCATGAGCATGGGAGGTTTTTCCATCTTCTGATTTCTTCTTCAATTTCCTTCTTCAGGGGTTTAAAGGGTTTTTTGGGTTTTTTTTTTTTTTGTAGAGATCTTTGGTATCTTTGGTTAGGTTTGTTCCTAGGTATTTTATTGCTTTTGAGGCTATTGTGAGTGGGAAGGTCTCCTTGTATTCCTTCTTCAGTTGCTTGTTGGTGTAAAGAAAGGCTACTGATTTTTCTAGGTTAATTTTGTATCCTGCCACTTTACTGAAACTCTTAATTGTTTCTAGGAGTTTTATGGTGGAGTTTTTAGCATCCCTTAAGTAAACAATCATATCAGCAAAAAGGGATAGCTTGACTTCGTCTTTTCCAATTAGTACTCCTTTAATTTCCTTTTCTTGCCTTATTGCCCTAGCAAGTGTTTCAAGCACTATATTGAAAAGGAGTGGTGACAGGAGACAGCCTTGCCAAGTTCCTACCTTTAAAGGGAGCTTCTGTCGCTTCTCCATTTAGGATGATATTGGCTGTGGGTTTCCTATATATGGCTTTGATTACATTGAGGAATGGTCCTTCCAATCCAGTTCCCTCTAGGACTTTAAGCATGAAGGGATGCTGGATTTTGTCATAGGCTTTTTCTGTGTCAATTGAGATGATTGTGTGGTTTTTGTCTTTTAGTCCATTTATATGTTTGATGATATTTATTGATTTTCACATGTTGAACCATCCCTGCATCTCTGGTATGAATCCAACCTTGTAATAAAAATAGAGGAATACTGGAAAAATGATATAGCCTAAATAAATACAAAGTACAAAATCTCTAGTATCTTGAGCATGTAAACTCCTTACTTGCTGGCTCTTACTTTGCAGAATGTGACTGAATCCTGGCAATGATTCATTTATAGATTTGCATCTTCCTGGCCAGGTCTGGCGTGGAGACCATGGGGGGGCTTGCAGGCGAGGCCTTCTGCTCTGAGCACTCACTTATGTACAGGACCTCAGTTTCATGACTGCCTACAGAGTCTCTCTGTTCACCCCCAGTAGATCTAGTGCCAATCACAGGCCTAAGTTACAGTTCCGTGCAAGTCCAGTGTGGTGAGCCACTGAGTTTAATTGGGGTCACTCCGAGGAGCACAAGCAACTTAGGGGTACCCATGCCACTGAAGAGTCATTCCCCAGCAGTTGTTAAACCCTTGGTTATCTTGGGGAGGGGCAGGGCTGCCTTGTGAGACCCCCCCACACACACACACTCCAGGAGGGATGCTAGTGGCCCCAGCTTGTGTGGGTCTTTTTCAGCTGCTCTGATTTTGAGATGGCAATGGCTGTGTTGTACCCGGAGGACAGACAATAGCCTCCTGCCCAGGCAGTCAGAGTGGCCTGCCCCCTGTTCTGCAGCAAGGGATCCCGGCCCTGCATGGCCTCAGGCTCTTCTGGCAGGGACTCCTCGGGTATCACAGATGTGCCCTCACCTTTTACTCTTCACATATGCCAAAGCTATTGAACAATTAGAAAAAGAAAGAGTGTCACAATCTTCCTGAAGAGAATCTGGGCTTGGAACTCAGTGGGATGTGTCCTTTTGAGTGCCAGGTACTGATGCCTTCTGCATGACTTTGTTCCTCTTTCACATTTTTAAACTTTAAAAAAAAATTTTATGTGTATGAATGTATTACCTCCATGCATGTAAGTGCACCTGTGTCATGCAATGCCTGCAGAGGTCAGAAAAGGGCATCAGGTCCCTTGGAATTGGAGTGACAGATGATTGTTAGCTGTCATGTAGGTGCTGAGAACTGAACTCAGGTCTTCAGCAAAAGCAGCTCATCCTCCTAATTGCTGGGCCATCTCTCCAGCCTCTCCTCCTCTTTTACATTTTGAGTGACTAAGCTGAACACCAAGTGTCCACGGAGGCCAGTTCAGTCCTGCACTAGCCTGTGCTTGCCTGCAGAGTGGCCTGATTCTCGCCAGCTTGGATAGCTCCACCCTGGCCACCACCTGGCCATGAATTTCCTGGGAAATTCACGAATGTAGTCTGTGTAACATATTGGGAAATGTTGACATGTTTGCAGTACTTCATCACAACTGATCTGTCTCAGAGCAGAGTGCTCTTAGGTAACTCATTGACAAGTCCTGTATGGGGACACTTGGTAGGTTTGCTGGGGGCTCACTGGAACTCATTCACTGACTCATCACTGTTCTGTTTGAAAGTGTGTGTGGCTGGGGAGAGGATGCATGCTCCCATGTATGCAGAGGCCGGAGAAGAAGGTTGGGTAACCTGTGCTGCCATTTTACTCCTTGAGGTAGTATCTCTCCCTGAACTTGAAGGCCCACCATTTTTCAGCCAGGCCGACATCCGGCCAACTCCAGCAATTCTCCTGTCTCCACCCCCCTCTTCCCTGTACTGGGGTGCCATGGGCATGCAGCAGTCTATGCTTCATATGTGGGGACAGCGATGCAGACTCAGGTCCTCATGCTTGCATAGCAAGTGCTTTTACCTACTGAGCGACCTTCCCAGCCCCTCGCCACTGTTTTTCAGGGATTGAGAGAATAACTGTGCTGTATGTGCTTAAAAACATTGCTATTTGGGAGCCAAGCATGGTGAGGCAGAAGCAGTTGCATCTCTGTGAGCCGGGCCATCTGCCGCCCTGACCTTTAGGTCTTCCTGTCCCTCCTCTTCCTCTCCTCCTCCCTTCTATTTCCTTTTCTTCTATTTCTTTTCTTTTTATTTCCTCTCCTCTGTTCCTGGCCAGTTAGGCTTGTCCCTGTAAGATCCATTCCTCCATTTCTGACTGGTGGATAGCTGAGATCATCAGAGGCGCATGGATTGCAGACTGCTGTGGGTGCATGCGTACAATCTGCAGATAACTTCCCTCCCAGCCGCACACCCACCGCCAGCACCATGTCCTTCAGCAGCAGACATGGGCTCATCGTTCAGGGAAGTCTGGGTTTCTTCTCTGGTGCAGCAATCTCCAGGAAGGACCCCTTGCTCCCATGCAGAGGGTTTCGGGGAGTACACACAGGCCACATGGGAGGCATGCAGAGTTGCTCTGCAGCTTGTGTGAGGTAGCCTTCGGGGAGGATCACACGGTAACTACCCAGTCCTTCATGACCAGCCTCACAAGCTGTTGCAGATATCGGTTTTCCACATACCTCAAAGCTGGTCTGTACAAGACAGAAGATACCAGCCCTGTCTAGTGGACCATTGAGGATGCCAGCAGGCCTTGCAGAATTGGCCCACATGCTCCAGAATAAAGCTGCATGGTGCCAGAGGGCATGGTGTGTCCATTGAAGTTAAGTAGCTTCTCATGAAGAACATGGTAGAAGAAGCACAAGTGACTTTACAGCTTCTGTCCTCCTAATCCTGAGTCCCCTAAGGCCCTGCATGCCCAGTGCTTACCCAAGGCCAGGTAGAAGGCAGGAACAGGTTCCTCTGGGTCAGAGTCCTTATGCACTAGACCCAGCTCAGCAAAAATATAGGGTCTGAAAGTTTTGCATCTGCGGACTTTGTGGCCCTCAATGGGAGGCAGGGCTGGCAAGCATGTATGCCTGTATTGGTGAGTCAGAGGCAAGTCAGTTCACTTAATAGTCTGTCAGAATCCTATTGAAGGAAGAAAAGGATGGTTGAATGACAGCTAGAAATGTGTGTGTCCAAAATACGAACCAGCTGTCAGCACAGCATTTTTTTTTTTTTTTGAGTTTCCAACCTTTGAGCATTGTGTGCACTTTAGGGTAACAGAGATAAATTGGTAGCTTCAAGCAGGGAAGGGTGGATGGTTCGCCTCTGCGGCATGTTGGGATAAAATCCTTAAAACCCACTCTTAACAACAAGCTGCTTCCAGAGGTGTCTTTCAGCTCCAGTGTTTGTTCCTAGACTAAGAAGAAATTGAAAGGGAAAGAGAGGTGCCCATCCCTGTTGCCTGTGATGGTGGGCTCAGCACAAGTTCATACAGTCTGGCCCTGGTTAGGAATCATACTGTGTACCGTGTGTCAGTGGAAGAAAAGCCCCTGCTGCTATCAAGGGCCTGTGTGTCCAGGTTGTGGCAGCTGCCCCAGGTACCAGTGTTGGCTTCCAGCTTCAAGAATATTGTTTTCTGACCAAAACTGGGGCCTCCCAGGGTTCCACTCAACGGTGACTTTCACCCTGAAAGAAACCTTTAGAGTGGTGTAGAGGCTTCTGGGGGTTTGTAGAATTAATCCCATCAGAGTTTGTATCCAGGTTGTGGCCATTGCAATGGAATTAGCCATGACATAACCCTGTCCTGATGCACTGTGGGCCTGTGAAGTTGCTCCCTGGACCTTGCTGCATGTGGTGTACACAGGTGTAGCACTAGTGATGCAGCTATGCTCGCCTAAGTGTGCAGTCTGTTGTTGCCTGCTCCCTCTCCCCGTTTCGGCCAGTCTTTTGCAGCCCTCACCCATTCCAGCCTCTGCTTTTCATGAGCCGTGGCTTTGAGAAATTGCTTAGCAGTTATATTCGCTATCTTTCTTTTGTCGTAACCAAAAACCCGAGGGGATGCAGTTTCAGGGACGAGGGGGGTTATTTTAGCTCGTGATTTGAGGGTGCGGTCCCTGCTGGTGGGGAAGGCTTGGTAGCAGGAATTCGAGGCTCTGCTCACATCTGGCTGGATCTGGAAGCACAGCTTGGGGTCCATTGTCATCCAGCTGGCTTTCTCCTTTTTCTCCTTTATTCATTGTGGGCCCCTAGCCCACAGAGTGTCACCCACATTCAGGGTGGGTCTTCCTCCTCATTTCAGTCTCCCTGGAAACACCTCCCAGAAGCACTCAGAGTTGTGTCTCCTAGGTGAATCCAGATCCAGTAACCTTGGTAGTGAAGATGAGCACAGAAGGCTTACTCAGATAGCGCTATCACTAAGGTTAAAGAAACCTCTAAGAAAAGCAGTGTGTCTGCTGGTGGGAATGCGAACTCGTACAACCACTGTGGAAAGCAGTGTGGAGAACTCTTAAAAGACTCAAAATGAGCCTACCACCTGACTCAGTCATACCACTCCTACGTATATACCCACAAGACTCATCCTACTGCAGAGATACATGCACGTCCATGTTTATTGCAGCTCTCTTCACAATAGTGAAGAGCTCTAACCAACCCAAGTGCCCCTCAACCAACGACTGGGTAGAGAAAATGTGGTACATCTACACAATGGAGTTCTATACAGTGGTAAAGAAAGGACATCAAAAATAAATAAATAAATAAATAAATAAATAAATAAATAAATAAATAAATACATCATGAACTTCACAGGTAAATGGATGGAACTAGAAGATATTATGTTAAGAGAAGTAACACAGTCCCGAAAAACAAATGATGAATGGTATCCCTCATCTGTGGATGCTAGCACCAAATACCTACTTATAAGGCAAACTTTGCCTTATGAGCAACGTTAATGTTAATATTATATTCCTCGTGATCTGAAAGCAACTGTGCTCTTATATTGTGAATCCCTTAACAGGTTCCAGAATTAACCTACCACTTATTTTCAGAATTTGGAATCTTGGTACATGGGTGGAAGGTATGTACGCATATTTTAGAATAAAATTAAAAGGGAAAATGTGAATCCTGAAAAAAAAAAGTAGTGTATGTCAGTAACAGTACTGTAACAACTTCTAGCCAGTTTTCTTTTCCCTCCACCCAGGAGCTGGGACTTGGTGGACACCGACTCCTGCTGGGTGGTGTCTGCCCTGTCCAGAGCCTCCCTGGACCGGGGACCCTGGGACTGTCCTGAGGAGCTCTCAAGGTAGCACTGTGCTGGACACTCCAGTGCAGATGACTGCAGAGGAGAAAGTTCTCCAATGAAGGGAATCTAGGTCCAGAAGGGAGGGAGTGTGTTCCTTCACCTTCTCCATGAGCTGCTGTAAAGCCCAGCTGCTCTTGTCAGCCAGCGATGCCCGCACAAAGTGAGCAGGGGTGATGCCCAGCCCCCGCTCCTCTGTGGACACCCCTCACCAGCCCCGGTGGCCCCTCTGGCTCCTTACCCTCTCCCCCGGTGAAGCACAGCACATCCTTCTTAGTTGGGCTGCTGAACTTGGCTTGCAGAACACTCTTACCGTTCATGTGTCTTCGATGTTCTCTGATGAATCGGTGATCTACGGCTAGCGAATGAACATCAGTTTTTGTTTTGAAGATGTTAATATCAAAATCCCAAACTCAAGGCATACTTGGTTTGCTAAATCATTTCCTTTAAACCGCATCGGTAATTGGATTGGCTACATGTTGCTAATGTGCATGATGGCTCCTGCATGGCATTAGCTCAGAATTTTAATTGGGCTGAAGGTTAAATGAGTTTAGATTTTTTTTTTATTTGAACCGAAGCATTGTCTTGTGGTGGGTTCCTCTAGGATCTTTATTTCCATTTGCTCTATCTACAGTAGAAACAGTTCTCTTTGACATCAAAACATTGGTGAATACATTTAGAATTCACTTAGATCTCCCATTTACTCTCTCATTCTCAGAGGCTTTCACATGTGTCACAGGCTGTATGACAAGCCTAGGATAGGGACTGGGACTGCTACAGGAAGGGTCCACAGCCCTGGCCTGCGGGGAGCCCAGCCCTGCTCAGGGGCAGGCACAGGGACCACAAAACGGATTGTCATGAAGACAGAGATTGTGCCCTGGCACCTGATGGATGTGGAGGATGTGGCAGAGGGAGGGAGGGAGCTCAGAGGTGGCTCCTGACCGGGCAGCTCAGGAGTGGTGCTGTCTCCAAGGCTGAGGTAGAGGCCTGCGGTGGACACCAGAGAAGCCAAGATGTGAACGGTCAGTTTAACGTGTACTCTGACCACCAAGAGGCACCAGATAGGACCGAAAGGAAACAGGGCGGAAAGCAGGGAGAGGGGAGTCCACAGGGCAGTGGAGGTGGCAGGTGGGTGCTCTGTGGGACGGCTTTGGGGCCTCTGCACCTCTGTGGGCTTTGGGGTGTGTGTGCCATTGATTTCAGGTTTCCTTCATGTTGTGAGAAGTGAGGTTTTCCTGGCACTGAGCCTCTGGGAGCTCGGCAAGCTGTGCCTCGTTGTCGTTGGAGCCTTGGCTCTGTCAGAACAGTGTCTGCTCACTGCATCTCTAAGGCAGAAAAGGTTTTGTTTCCATTCAAGCCAAACCTGTTATGTCTCACCTGTGGGCAGAGTGTAATGTGTCCCCCAGGGGCAGAGACCCAGAATTATGTTTTGTGCACACCAGTGCCCCACAGGCAGAGACTGGGGAGGGCCACGAGGAGGGAGTCTCCCTGGAGGAGCAGGCCATCCTGTTGAGAAGCCTCACTTCCCTCCTCTGTGGGACTTTGGCTTCCCTCTGTCTTGGACACTTGCTCCAAATGGAAGTGACATTGCGATCAAAGCTCCATGGCCCCTGGGAGAGGGCTCCATTCCCTCTGCACAGCTCCATGGCCCCTGGGAGAGGGCTCCATTCCCTGTGCACAGCTCCATGGCCGCTGGGAGAGGGCTCCATTCCCTCTGCACAGCTCCATGGCCGCTGGGAGAGGGCTCCATTCCCTCTACACAGTTCCATGGCCCCTGGGAGAGGGCTCCATTCCCTCTGCACAGCTCCATGGCCCCTGGGAGAGGGCTCCATTCCCTCTGCACAGCTCTGTGTCATGGTGTCACGTCTCCTCTTCTTTTTGCTGCCTCATCTCTGACCAGCAATCCTGGTTGGACTAAGTGTCTTCCAGAAGGCTGCTGCCTCTGTCCCTAAACAGTACCCTAAGAGCCTCTCTTCTCCCCTCCCCCCAAATGTGTACACAGATACGTCATGTGGAACATGGTGTCCTAGTTACCTTCTATTGCTGTGATAAAACACTGTGATAAAACCAACATGAGGAGGAAAAGGTATATTTGACTTACCTGCCCTGATCCCAGGTCCTCCTTGAGGGAAGCCAGGGCAGGAACTGAGGAGAGGAATTGGAGCAGAGACCATGCACTGACTGGCTTGTTCCTGTGCTTAGCATGCTTTCTTTAAAAAATACTTTATTATTTTTATTTTATGTGTTTTGTCTACATGTATGTAAGTACACTCATGTGCAATGCACATCGAGGTCAGAAGAGGGCGTCAGATTCCCCTGGAATGGAGTTATGGATTGTTAGCCACCTTGTGGCTGCTGGGAATCAAACCTGGGTCCTCTGCAAGAGCAGCCAGTGCTTTTAACCTCTGAGCCACCTCTCTAGCCCCTCAGCCTGCTTTCTTATACAAGCCAGGACCGCCTGCCCAGGGATTGTACTACCCAGAGTGGGCTGGGCCCTCCCACATCACTCAGCACTCAAGGAAATACCTCACAGGCCAGTCTGATAGAGGAACTCCCAGGCTGATGCTTCATGTTCCCAGGTGTGTCTCCTTGACAACTGAAGCTGTCCAGCACATGTGGCTTCCATGTTACACTACCCAAGTCCACCTGTGCACTCCGAGTCACTGTAGCCGTGAAGAGCGCAGGTCCTTCCTGAGGCACATCATTGTTTGTGGTAGAATGTTGGGTAGTTCTGAGTGTGGACATTTTAGTTTCCTCCTTTCCTCTCCTTCCCTCCTCCCTCCCCTCCTCCCTCCCCTCTCTCCTCCCCCCTCCCTCCCTCCCTCCCTCCCTTTAGGATCCTCCTATCTCGGCCTCTTGAGGGCTGGGATTACAAGCATGTGCCATTGTAATCCTGGTGGGGTTAGCTTTCTTACGCTGATGGCTCCTAGTGAACTCAAGATTCTATCCGAAAGCTGCTTTTCTTGTGTCTTTTTCCAGAAGGCTATGCTCCCCTCCAAGGCCAGCCTAGGTCCAGCCCTTAGAAAACGCTTCACTTGGCAGCTCCCTTCACTAGGGAATTTTGGACTGGGCAGCATCTGAGCATGCCTTGGTAAGGAGGCCTTGTCTTCCCACTTTCAGAATGGCCTGAGGTGGTCAGGGGTCTAAACAGCAACAGAGCTGAGGACACAGCACTGGGAAACAACACTCGCCTTCCTTCTCTGGAAGCCAATGTGGCATGATTGCAGCACCCTCCTCACTGTGCAGGGATGCAGGGCCTCCCAATGGGGAGTTCTCAGAGTGGAACGTGATCCTTCCAGGCACAGTGTGTTGCCTGGGTATTTCAATAAGCTGAATCCCGAATATGAACATTTCTAGAAGGAGGCACTTAGAAGGAGAGACTTTTTCAGGACAGCCCATTACAGTAGGAAGGCAGAGATGTGAGGTGTGCTGATTGTTTAGCAATCAAATAGAAAGCTGCCCCATGTAGAATATGTATGAAGCCTGGCATATATGTACAGTACTGTATCCTAGAAGTTTCTATTCTACCTATTCAATACCGTTACCAAAAAGTGCATACTTATACTAGGGTAAAATTGTTTATCCTTCTGAATTATTGCTTACCCCAAAGGTAACCCCCCTAAATACTGGCTTCTCCTTTCTAAAATTCATCTGGAAAAATACAGAGCTTCTTATCCTTATTTCATGTAGTTCACCATCTTTAGGAAGAGTTATTGTGTAACCAGGCACCGTTTTTATTAAAAAGAGCTAGGCTACTTATTTCCTTCAAAGTTTTTTGGTGTGTTTAAATCTTCCCTAGGTAAACAAAACTTTTATTGGAAATAATATTTTGAGACATGACACCTATTGCACAGGCTGTGGTTCAGGGAGTGCTGGGTGCTGAGCCTGCAGGCATCCAGCAGGGATCCACAGTGGCAGCAGGAAAGGGTGCTGGCTTGTCCACTGGCCCAGGCCCCTGTTCCAAAACTCTGAGGAGGGATTCGACATGAACATGAGTGAGTGCAGCAGAGCTCTAGTGGAGCCAGAGCACAGTGACCACGTGCACAGGGGCCCACTGCATGTTGACACAGTCCCATGCCTGTGAGTGGAAAGGACTCAGGGAAGGAAGGGCACCCAGCATCTCTGTCTGTGAAGGCAAAGGTGGAGTGCTGGGCCCCATGGCCCCTCTAGGACTGAGCAGACCACTCTCCTACTTGGCTTGGTCACCTGTTAACTGCTTTTCACAGAATTGAATGAGCTTCTATTTTGTGATATAGTCACCAGCATGTGGATGATGATTGGCACGTAGCAATGTGTTGTGTTTTAAGAGAAGGTCTCGTTTTGGCCAGGCTAGCTTGGAACTCTCTATGTAGTTGAGGATGACCTCTATCTCCTTTTCTTCTTGCCCCACCTCCTCAGTGTTTGGATTGCAGGTATGCACCACCACACCTGATTTATGCACTGCTAAGAATCAAACCCAGAGCTTGGGATGTGCTAGGCAAGCACTCTGCCAACTCTGAGCTGCATCCCCAGCCTCTCAGCTGCTCACTGACCCTGATAGCATGGGGTAACCTAACTCAAGAGTCAGTCCTAAAAAAAAAAAAAATAAAGATGAAAACCACACACCCAAAAAAGAGCCAGTCCTAACATTTCTGAACAGAGGAAAGCAGCCTCGGAAATGACATCCGAGGAGTTCCCAGTGTGCTGTGATCTGATGGGACACTGTTGCATAGGCTGTCTTGCCATCTACACTTCATTATGTGGTGTGTGACTATTTGTGACATTGATTCTCAGTGAATGTTTGAGCCTTCAGCCACTCAGCCATGAGGAACATGCTCAATCATCTTGTACCCATGTCAGCTGATCCGCTTGCTTCCTTGCGGATTATGTGTGTGGCCTTGCCACGAGTTTCTAGAGGTCAAGAACATGGTGAGTGAGGGGCTGTGGGTCATCCTGCTCAGCTGCCCCTTCTGTCACTGTCTCCTAAGGACCACCATATAGAGGCGTGACTCCAGAGCACAGAAGTGAAAGGAGGTGGCCCTTCTCCACAGGTACTTGTTTTTCTACACACTAACCTTCTAGCTCTTTCCTGGCTTTTTCATTAATGTATGTAAAAATATTAAAAGCCCTTGTATATTACATTAAAAACTATGTCAGCTGCCCTGCTTTTTTCTATTTATTAAAACTTTTCAAGCAGTAAAAACATTTTACTTGTTAATGAGGGGAAGGGGAGAGTTAATGACACAGAGCTCGGATCCTCCACGACGCCTCTTCCTAACCAAGCGCAGCAGCTCTTCTACCGCGTGCCGTTTAATTTCTGCGATGGGGTTCAGCAAGCGCATGCAAATAGATTTAATGATTTGCATCAGTAGATCATCCCTCAGTTTAATATCCTCTGATATTTTGGGTCAAAGGCTCTTTCTTTGGGAGGCTGCCACAGTACTAGAGCTGAAATTATTAATATTAGAGATATCGCCTTCTGCTGAGGGGAAAGGAAGGTTTTGTTTTACTGCTACCTCCGCATTGTCCTTGCTTATGGTGGGGCAAGGGCTGGAGAAGGAGACTGCTTGGAACTGTGTCGTCCTGGCTGGCTGCAGGAGCCTTCCCCTGAAGTGGTGTGGATCCTGGCCTGGGGTAGTTGGAATGAAAATATCCCCCATGGTGCCAAGTATTCGAACACTTTGTCCTCAGTTGGTGGCGCTATTTTGGGGGGCTTTAGGCCCTGTGACCTTGCTAGAGGAAGCACATCCCTGCAGGTGGATTTTGAGAATTTGTAGTCTTGCCTGTGCCCCCCCCCACCGTTTTTTCCTTCCTGTATCTGCTTGATGACATAAGCCCTGAGCTTCCTGCTCCGTCAGCTTCCTACCAGGCCTCTCCTGCCATGACCGACTCATCTTTCTGGAATCAAAAGCCCAACAAACCCTTCCTTCACCGTAGTCCTTTATCACAGCAACAGAAAAGTAGCTAATGCGGATGTTGCACCCTGAACTTGCTTACCCAGGGCTTGGAGACCCGAGGACCCACAGGCACACTGCACACTTGCTGAAGATCAAGGACACAGCAAGTTCAAATTGGAGCACAACTCAGTGGAACCCAGATTTTCTATGCCCTGGTGATGGTAAGAACTACAAGCGTATCCCCCATGAATGTCACATGTTAAAGGAGATGGAGAGAGAAGCCCATTGTGAATGGCAAATGTTCACAGTATCTCTGGGGACTGTTTCTAGGACCTCCCAAGGACAACAAAACCCACTTCTCATGTCCCTTCTGTACATGGTGCAGAATCAGCTCATGCCTGTGGGCGCCTCCCACATCGTTTTGATTATCACCAGGTAACTTAAACATCTCCCCCAATTGAAGTGCAGTGCACATAGTGGTGGGAACACCATATTGCTCAGAGACTGCCTATGAGGACACAGGCAGAAGCTATGGAAAAGAAGGGCTGACTTCACAGAGCAGATGAATGTACAGCTCTGGAAACAGGTTTCAGCAGAGGAAGCCATGCCAGTTCCTTCCCCTGCCTCTCACTGGAAGGCAGATGCCTGGTGCTGGCATTCCTGCCACTGCTATTGACGGGCGTGGGTGGAAGTCTGGGCTTGCTGGCCAGCATGCTGGGGATGGGAGCACATAAGAAAGATGCCTCCCTTTCTTTTCCTCTGTTCCCTAATCTTTGGATACAGCTGTGTGACGATGGGACTCCTGGAGGCGGCAGGCATTCTGCGACTGTTACAGGGCAGAGCTGGCGTGGAAGGAGGATTTGTTGCTGGTAAGAGAGATAGGAAGAACTGGGTCTTCAATGGCACTGCTACCCCTGCTGACCTTCCTCTGAACACAGTGTTCTGTGATCTGCTACATGTCCTTTTAATGTTTGCATGATCACACTGAAAGTGATGAGCTGGTAGTATTGTCTGGGAAGCCTGTGCTTCTGTATCAATACAGACAGATACAGAGTGATGGAAACTGATCAATTCCACAAGATCTCCCTTCTTGGTCTGATTGATTGATTGATTGATTGATTGATTGATTGATTGATTGACTGATATGTGTGTATCTATATATGTGTCCATATCTGTGTATATCTGTGTGTGTCTGTGTTTGCATATGCTTGAGTGTGTGTGGGTACCTGAAGAGGCCAGAAGAGGGTGTTGGATCCTCTGGAACTGGAGTTACAGGCAGCTGCGAGCTGCCCTACAAGACATGGGTGCTAGGAACTGAATTCAGGTCCTCTGACAAAGAAGTATACACGAACCACTGAGCCTTCTGTCCAGCCCCACTTCCAAGTTTTTAAAGTCAGTATGTTTAAAATCAATTTTGAAATTCACTTTCTATGCATGTGTTTATGGTTTTGTTTCTTTGGTAGTTTTGAACAGGATATTTCCCTGTGTAGCCCAGGCTGGCCTTCAGCTTGCAACATTTTTCTTGTCTTAGCTTCTCAAGTGCCAGGATTCCAAGGTGTGTGTTAAGGCTTGGCTAGAATTCTTTTTAAATTTAACCCTCTGTCATGATTTTTTTTTTTTTGAATGTTAAATATTCCTCCTCCTCCTCCTCCTCCCTCCTCGTCCTCCTCCTCTTCCTTAGTGTTTTTGAGATAGGGTCTCCCTGAAGCCCCAGCTGGCCTAGAGCTTCCTATGTAGACCAGGCTGGCCTTCAACTCATAATGATCCACCTGCCTCTGGGATGAGCACTGGGACTAAAAGCATGTTCCACTGCACCCAGCTAACATTAAATATTTCTTGAGGCCTGATTCTATAGGCCTGGGCTATGCACTTGTCTCTGACCTGGTGCACACATACCTCATTTTGTTGCTGTTACAAGAGGCCCTTGAAAAGAATATTGCTGAGCCTTGGGACGTGTTTCCTTACATGCTTTCTCTCTGACCTCTCCCTCTAACTTTTCGGGACACTCTGTATGGACTGCCAGGTTTTCCTGAAATCCAATACTACTCATTCTGAGCAGGAATGTGTTCGCTCTGCATTTTCTTAGCAGCTCAGCTTCCATGCTAACCCTCTCACACTCAGTCCCCTGGCTCTGAAACATCCCCACGTGGTGGATAAGACTCCCAGGATGCTAAATCCAGACTTCTCTCTCCCCCTTAGAGCTGCTTCAGGCCACAGTTTCCCCAGGTATCAGACAGAGATTGTGATGGTGTCTATACATGAGTGTTGGGTGAATGAACAGCTCTGGGATAGATGTCTCCCTGCCTTAAGCATTCAGTGAATGTCATCTGCAGTTAGGAGGACAAGGGTGTTGTCACTCCCTCAGGTGGCCCCTGACGTTCCACTGGCCATGGTCTCCACCTGATGTCCAGCAGGATGTGTGTGCTGCGTACTTGGCTCCTTAAATTTCCTGCTCTGTGGAAGGGACCCTGCGCCTGAGCTTTGAACTTGTCCCACTCTCTCCTGGTTCCTCCCAGACTGCTCCTGGGTTTCTGAAGTCTTTGTTTTTAATTTTTTTTATTTATTTGTTTCTGAAGTCTTTGAAGGCAGGGTCCCTCTGTCCTGCTTCCTAAGCCTGTGCCTAGCCCAGAGGCTCTCAGGGGATCCTAAAAGATTCACTCACTGTAGGGGCTAATAAGTGCTCTTTGTGAGGAATGGCATGGTTATAGACTGCGGAACCAGGGAGTTTAGCCAGAGCTGCTGGAATCCAGCTTGCACTTCACCCAGGCTTGTGCAAGACTCTGGTGGGGAGTCTCTGAAGATAGAGCTGCACCTGGGCCTTCTCAATGTGGGGCCTTTCAGTGTGGTGGCCTTCTGGGAGTCATGGTACCTGCTGCTCAGTAGGACCCACTAGCTCAGGGATGACAGCTGTGCAATAGAGCTTCCACAGGATTTTAGTCCATATGCCGTGACTATTGTGTGGACTGAGATAGTGTTGGAGAATTTGGGCAGTGGTAAATCCTCCACACTCATTTGTCATTGTAATTCAAAGTGTTGTTTCATTTTTGCTTTAGCACCCACTGCGGTCACTGTGTGGACACTTGTTCACTGCTGAACCATGTCTCCCCAAATTCCCATGTTGAAGTCCTATGTTTCTGGAAACAAAATTTCTGAATGAAGAAGCTAAGTAAGTGTGGGTCCCTCTGAAAGGCCCCACATTGAGAAGGCCCAGGTGCAGCTCTATCTTCAGAGACTCCCCACCAGAGTCTTGCACAAGCCTGGGTGAAGTGCAAGCTGGATTCCAGCAGCTCTGGCTAAACTCCCTGGTTCCGCAGTCTATAACCATGCCATTCCTCACAAAGAGCACTTATTAGCCCCTACAGTGAGTGAATCTTTTAGGATCCCCTGAGAGCCTCTGGGCTAGGCACAGGCTTAGGAAGCAGGACAGAGGGACCCTGCCTTCAAAGACTTCAGAAACAAATAAATAAAAAAAATTAAAAACAAAGACTCAGAAACCCAGGGCAGTCTGGGAGGAACCAGGAGAGAGTGGGACAAGTTCAAAGCTCAGGCGCAGGGTCCCTTCACAGAGCAGGAAATTAAGGAGCCAAGTACGCAGCACACACATCCTGCTGGACATCAGGTGGAGACCATGGCCAGTGGAACGTCAGGGGCCACCTGAGGGAGTGACAACACCCTTGTCCTCCTAACTGCAGATGACATTCACTGAATGCTTAAGGCAGGGAGACATCTATCCCAGAGCTGTTCATTCACCCAACACTCATGTATAGACACCATCACAATCTCTGTCTGATACCTGGGGAAACTGTGGCCTGAAGCAGCTCTAAGGGGGAGAGAGAAGTCTGGATTTAGCATCCTGGGAGTCTTACCCACCACGTGGGGATGTTTCAGAGCCAGGGGACTGAGTGTGAGAGGGTTAGCATGGAAGCTGAGCTGCTAAGAAAATGCAGAGCGAACACATTCCTGCTCAGAATGAGTAGTATTGGATTTCAGGAAAACCTGGCAGTCCATACAGAGTGTCCCGAAAAGTTAGAGGGAGAGGTCAGAGAGAAAGCATGTAAGGAAACACGTCCCAAGGCTCAGCAATATTCTTTTCAAGGGCCTCTTGTAACAGCAACAAAATGAGGTATGTGTGCACCAGGTCAGAGACAAGTGCATAGCCCAGGCCTATAGAATCAGGCCTCAAGAAATATTTAATGTTAGCTGTGGTGCAGTGGAACATGCTTTTTAGTCCCAGTGCTCATCCCAGAGGCAGGTGGATCATTATGAGTTGAAGGCCAGCCTGGTCTACATAGAAGCCTCTAGGCAATGCTGGGGCTTCAGGGAGNCCGCTAAAGCAGTCTTCACCCCAAAGATGGCTGGTCAAAGACCCTGCAAGAACCAGAAGTGCCAGGTGACTCAGACTCATTCACATTCTGGGTAATTTTAAGGTTAAGCATATTTATTTGTATTGCGGTGCTCCAAAAGTTAGCAATCCGTGCATGACAAACTCTTCCACCAGCAGCACGTGATGCCTGACCTCACCTCTGAGATGGGATGTGAGGACTGACAGGAAAGATGGAGTCTAGGCAATCATAGACACACCCAGCTTTGATTTTTTAAAATTTCGTTTTGCATTGGAAAATGACCATCTTATGTGTGGTGGTTTGAATGAATGCTCCCCATACAGCTTACGTATTCAGATATTTTGTCCCCAGTTGGTGGCCATGTTCTGGAAGGTCTTAGAAGTTGTGGCCCATGCTGGAGGAAGTAGTCATTGGGGGCAGGCTTATGCCTTTCAACAAGCCTGCCAGTCTCCAGTCTCTCTTGACTTCCTTTACTCATTGCAAGATGTGAACTTCCGCTTTCTGCTCCAGCCACCATGCCGCAATTGTCTCCTCCCACAACAATGGACTATAATTCCCTAGAACCGGTCCAATCGTCAATTGTAAGCTTAACTCAACTCTTCCTTTTATAAGTCCCTTGGTCATTATGGTGGTTTATGGAATAATAGGTTATAGAAAAGGAACTTCTAAAATATCTGATTTTTATTATTTATTATGTGTAAATGTACTGTCTTCATGTAAATCTGTGCACCCGTATCGTGCAATACCACAGAGGTCCAAAGAGGGCATCAGATTCCCCTGGAATATGGATTACAGGTGGGACAGTTCTTAGCCACTATGGGGGTCTAGGAATTGAACCTGGGTCCTCTGACTAAAAAGTAGCAGGCCTTAACCTCTGAGCCATCTCTCCAGCCCTGTAACTCAAATTTATACCCGACATACGTTCTTACCGGCGTACCACCTGGGAAGCTGTGGCCGTTGTGCAGAGTCCACGACGCATCCTGGCGAGCAGGAGTGCCTCGAGACGTGGGGCAACAAGTCACGAACACCCCGTCCCGCCTTCTCAGGCCACATGAAGCACATGTCCACTCAAGTAGCCCCAAAAGGAACCCGTGGGGAGTTCCCAAGGCCAGCTCTGACTGTGATCTTGTCTCCCTCCTTTAAATTCTGAGAGGTGGATACAAACTTATTTTCACGAGGCTAGACACTTGTTCACGGTCCCACAGCCAATAAGTAACAGCAGCAATGTGGGTCTAGCTCAACCTCTTCAAGTCCCAGGCCAGTCTTGTCTCCCAGCCAGAATTGCTGTGATGAATAATGTTTACAGAAGAGATCCAATTCATCTGAATTGAAGACAGCCAACTTCCTCGGGAGAAAAAGTAAAAAGAGAATGAAAGAAAACTGGGTCTGGCTGACCCGCATGAAAATGCTTTCTTAGGGTTCAAATTTTACGTCTAAACAAAATGCCCTTATCTAATGGCTTCTTCTATGGGAAGTTGTCCTTTGCGCTTATCCTGTGATAAGTTGCCCTAATCACCCCACTTTATGGCATGTATAAAATCAGGACGTGTTACTCTGTCATGCATCAGGTGGGCCAGTGACCATCAGAAGCCAGGATAGAGTCAAAGACAGGCACAGTACCAGTGGAGACCAAGCAGTGTCCAGGAACTCCAAAGAATCCCACTGCGGAGAGTTGGGTTTTTAAATGCTATGTCTGTCAAGAGACCCACATGATGCTTAAAACACAGGGTTCAGAGGGGAACGGTGGTGCAGCATTCTGAAGGATTTTGGTCATGAATGGTATATAATTTTTTACAACAAGGCTTGCTCCAGTACATAAATACTTTATTTCATCCACACCATTGCCAGGCAGAATGCAGACCGCCTCTGCCATAGCCCTGGGCCCCTGTTCTGAAGGCTAAGTGGCTTCAGGAAGGCTGGGCCTCCTCTTGCATTCTGTCTGAGGGTCTGTATTACACAGCTCATTACAAGTGTTCCTAACTCTTAGACAATGACTCTGTGGAGTCTTCGACGTGGCTAATGAAGTCTAAAGCTGTAACAACAAGTCATTTACAAGTCCTGGTGCTGAATTTCTAATGGAGGACGTTTTTAATCATAAGCAAATGTAATCATTTATGTTAAGCAACCCATGGACCTGGCCAATGTAGCACAAACACCCATTAAGCAAAAATTATAGGACATAAAGAAAAGAATCATAAAACTAGCAGACCAAGCAGTTTTATGCTGTCTGTTAACTCTACGAACTCTGAATGGAACCCCTCCCCCTGCATAATTCCAGGCTTCGGAGTGGACTCCATGTCTCTAAAGAGGATTACCACTGTGGCCATGGAGCAAGAGAAAAGATACTATCATGTCACCAATTTGATAAAATTGTCAGAATGGCAAGGTATGACATTGGAAAATCATTTAATGTTGGAAGGGGCATGACACTGGTGAGGCAGTGTTTGGGGCTGACAGGGCTGTACAGGAAGTACACTCCCCTCACCTGGGTCTAAGATGGCAAAGTAGGCACAATGGGTAAGGTCACACAGCCAGCGTTCATGCGCTCTTTTTCCCTCTGTACTCTATCACCTTTGGGTCCTATGTCCCCTGAACAAGAGGAACACACAGAGCCCCTGTCAGAAGGCCTAGTGCAGCCTTCTCCTCATAAGCAATCTCACAGTAGAGGGGGGCAAGAATCACGAGGTGACCCTCTGGAATGTCTGGAAATATTGAAGTCCCAACTGAAGGCAGGTGTGCAGAAGACAGCCCCACCCAAGCCATGTGACAGAAGTGGGGTCACGGCAGGCTCTGGCTGCCATCCTCACAGAACCTACTGGATAGGGCTGAATAAACAAAGTATGATCCCTAAGAAACTGGCTGTAGAGGAAACATCTTGAAAAGGTCTATTCCCAAGAAGGAATGCTGATGGGGTTCTACGCTCAGTTCATATTTAGATGCTTTTAATGAAACTCAATAGCAGGAACAAAGACAAAGGAAGCACAGAAACAGGCTTCAGCACCAGCAGCATTGCGCCTTGATGGCCGAATGAAAATAATCTGTCAACAGGCCACAATAAAAGATGTTCGGCAGATGAATGTGTCAGCTCCCAACTGCTTAATAATTTATATGTTTGTGTTGAACTTTAACACTGAATTGACAGGACACATAAAATACGTGGGCAATTTAACATGAAACTTCTGACTAGGCTCCAATGTACACAGTAGGGTGTTCTGCCAGCTCTCTCCGAATCAGAGAAAGTGGCACCGGAGATTCAATAATCAGAATGCATGTTTTGCAAAACAAGGTCAATGTAGAGTAAGCTTCAAGAAACAAGCCCCACCTCCACGCACTGTCCCACGTGATTCAGCCAGCTGTACCCAGAATGCTGCCCACAGTAACTTACCAACAAAATAACAGGTGTCTTCCCACATTCAAAACAGGGAAGCTCATATCCTAACATTGCCTATATCACAAGCATACTTTCAGATTGCTAAAGTAAAACAATCCCATGAATTGTCTCAGCATAAGTCTAAGCAAGTCTACGTTTTACATAAAAACTTGCACATTGAGCCCCAAAACCTTACTTCAAGGTTCATGGTTATTGGTCAAGAACACCCTGTGCTCACCATTGAGATGATTAATGAAGGCACCTTTTTCACAGAATGTCAGACTCTGCCTTTTTAACAGCTGACCTTTCATAGAATACTACTGAACCCATAATTCCACTTTTGTTCAGTTTCTTATTAGTGGAGTTAAAATTAATACTATGGGAATGACGGCTGGGGTGATGCACAGTAAATCTTGAACGGATCAACCTTCCTGGCTGACAGTCCGAGGATCAGCCCTGCATCCCTGTACAGTAGAGCAGGCCCGTGAACGAGAAACACTGTCCTTCCCAAAGACAAATTAGGGTCGTGTGCCAACTGTTTTGGAGAACAAAGATGTATGTTTTGAGAAAGACTTTAAAAGTTTGAGGTGTCTTTTTTTTTTTTAAGGACTTAATAAAATTTCTAATTTCTGTTATAAATTTGAAAGAATTTACCCTTCCTCATTTTTCTGGAACAGTTCTGATGACTAGAATGATCTACGACACAACACACTCTGCAGCCCACATTCATCTCCAAGGAGTGACAATTTAATAACCCATCAAGGCAACACAAGACGCCAGAACCACTTACCTTACAGTGGGATCACGCAGCAAGGAAAAGAGATCAGCTGCTAATACCTCAAGAAATCGCCCTGAAAATATTGGAAAAAGGCAATGGAAAGATAGAGCTGGAGCAGAGCTCTCCTCTAATTATCACTGGGAATCTCAAATTACTTAAGGGACTCAAGTTTTTTCAGTATGCTGTCCCTTTCATATGCAGACATACCTAATTTTAGGAATCCCTTAAGGGCCCAAACTCGTTTTAGCTTCGAAGATCTTTGGGATCATGGGATGAGGTATAGAAGGTATACTGTGCATCAATTAATTCTTTATTAAATATTTGAAAGAAGCCATTGTGAATAAATATTGGAAATACAGTATACAGGCCGGCCTGTGGTCTGAGTTGACACATCACGTTCTATTATTCGAATTACCCGAATCATCGATGAAGTAATTCCCTAAAAAAGTTATAGGATTTAGGTAAACAGGATAATGACAAAAAAAATAACAAAGATGGGCTGCATATGGTGCCATCTTAGATGCCCAATGTTCCTGGTATACTTCACCCTGGTTGGAGGAACAGCCGCTGGTAGGTGTCAAGGATTCTCAGAGGTCCTGGATAGATCTGCTGCTGTGCAAATGTCTTTGACTAAGCACTGGTCATCTGAATCTCACATTTCAAACTGGACACTGCCGGCCATCGTAGAGATGGGGGTGAGATACAGCCTGGTACCCATAGCAACAGAAGGCCAAGGATCACATTGAGAGCCCAACAAGGGCATCAGAGACGGAAATGCAAAATAAGAGAAAGTCAAAAGGAAGGAGAAATGCAGAAATGATTTGACACACTTTATGAAAAACTCCTACCAAGTTCATTTCCACGGAAAAGCTAGGACCCTCGGAGCAGGCATCAACAGCAGGACCCTGGTGCCTCTCTCAGCCACAGACACAGAGGCAGCAATAAGGAGAAATCACAGAAGATTGTCAAAATTACCAACAAGGAGCAGGAACAGGATTTCCACTCTCAAGAGGAAAGCCTTGAGGAGAGGGAAGCGATGGCTCCACTCCACTTTAAAGGGGAAAACGGGAAATTAGCTGACTCTGGGAAATGGTACTTCCACACCAAGCAACGGGTATGCATTGGGAAGGTGAGTGTGCGCCAGCCTGCCAGGCCAGGGCCACACTGCACATCTCGAAATAGACACAGACGTTCTGGAGAAAGGCCATAAAACATCGATATTCTTCACTTCTGCAGAGAGAGCGACAAAATGCAAAGGGGAAAAAAAACCTCACAAATATCTCCTGTATTTGCATCCCATAATGTTTCCAGGAAGCTTCAGGCTGAGGGTCTATCAGAGTCACTTAAATGGGTGGTATTTCAATAAGGATTCCCGGGGGGGGGAGAACCTTCAATTTCATCATAGCCTATTAACCAAGGTATTATCGTTTATATTTGGCCATTTATCAGCAATGGATAAACTTTCAATTTTAAAGGATTCTGAAGCACAGTTCCTGGAGATACCCCTCCCATATCACAGCATCCTGAAGGCCTGCTTATAAGAGAAGGAGGTCTGAGCCCAGGCTGAAATATCTTGCTAGAGTGTCCATGGACACTTACCAATGGATGAGGCACACACAGGACGGAGCCTCTGTCTTATTTCGTGTGAGTTCATATCCGTAAATTGATATTTTTAAAATATGAGTCTGTAAATAAGTGTGTGTGTGCGCACATATGTCAGTTCTGTCTTCCAAAAAATGACCACAAATCAAGGCACTCGCCGTCCCATCTCTAATAATTCACCCCTAAAATGTGTTAGAGGGGATTCTCACATTCAAGGGGCCTGTATGGTCTCCATTACTATACTAAGAAAAATTGAGGTGGTTTTCTACTTTATCTTCATAAACAAAATCCAACTTCTGTAATGATCACCACAACCCTTATTTAAAGAGCTGTCTGAAAATTCAAAGATTTCTACCTAATTTGAGTCACTTACAACACTGATCAGCTAATTAACATTTAGTAAACTCATAAGTTGCATTTGTGTACAGCACTAGAGGAGAGTGCTAGAAACACACTAACTTCTAGTGTGTAAGAAACATGCACAAACACTGAGTTCAAGATCACAAAGATAGCATCAAAGTTCAACCCCTAGCCCTGGCATAGGGTATCAAGGAGGAAAAGGTAGGAAGAATGCCCAAGGGAAAACCGCAAGGAGACTTTGTGACAGGGCACCCCTGGGGAGGAGCCAGGATACAGGAGATACAGGAAATTCATCTATGTGCCCCCCCCAGCCACTCCCAGGAGCAGGCCTACACAGCAGGCTTTCAGATAGGAAAGGAAGGAAGGGGCCAGGGGTCCATGTGGATGGTTGGGGTATTTGGCAAATGAAGAGACAAGGGTTTGTGTTGTAACCCTCGTCACATCAGGGATGCATAGTAAGAGAGAGGGAAGGAGAGGGAGTAAAGACTACAGAGCACCAAGCAGGAACCGAGAAGGTTCAGTTACACCAGCTTCTGTGGATCCTAACACAGCCCCAGCCTTCCTCCACAGCAGCGTGGCCTCTAGAACTCTCTCTCTAGAGCCAGCCCACTGCACCCAGGAAGGCCAATTCACTACACCACAGAGGCACAGAAACAGTCCAGAGAGGAGCGGTGGGGCCTCAGAGTCAACAGCACTCAGCAGAGCTGCTTCAGTCATCAAGGAAGTCCACATGCATGGAAGCTAGACACCTTAAATTCCATTTTAATCACCTTTGCAGAATCCAGGTCTGTAAGGCCCCTCAGATCCATCCTATTCTGACAACACTGGTGGGACCAAGCTGGCCAGAATGCCCGTGAACCTTCATTGCCAGAGCATCTCCATCTCAACGAGGAAACAATCCTAAACTTCCCAATGACACAAAATCATTGTGGTGCTGAAGCAACTGGTAGAGCCACCTGAACAGGACTAGACGGGCTGCTGCCAACCTCTGCCCATCCTCATCCCTGATGGAGACCCTGTTGTATTACATTAGGGCCTACCCCAAGGGACCCACACTTACTTAGCTTCTTCATTCAGAAATTTTGTTTCCAGAAACATGTGGACTTCAACATGGGAATTTGGGGAGACATGGTTCAGCAGGCTTTCAGATAGGAAAGGAAGGAAGGGGCCAGGGGTCCACTGTGATTGGTTGGGGTATTTGGCAAATGAAGAGACAAGGGTTTGTGTTGTAACCCTCGTCACCTCAGGGACTGCAGTAAGAGAGATGGAAGGAGAGGGAGTAAAGACTACAGAGCACCAAGCAGGAACCGAGAAGGTTCAGTTACACCAGCTTCTGTGGATCCTAACACAGCCCCAGCCTTCCTCCACAGCAGCGTGGCCTCTAGAACTCTCTCTCTAGAGCCAGCCCACTGCACCCAGGAAGGCCAATTCACTACACCACAGAGGCACAGAAACAGTCCAGAGAGGAGCGGTGGGGCCTCAGAGTCAACAGCACTCAGCAGAGCTGCTTCAGTCATCAAGGAAGTCCACATGCATGGAAGCTAGACACCTTAATTCCATGTTTTAATCACGCTTGCAGAATCCAGGTCTGTAAGGCCCCTCAGTCCATCCTATTCTGACAACACTGGGTGGGACCAAGCTGGCCAGAATGCCCGTTGAACCTTCATTGCCAGAGCATCTCCATCTCAACGAGGAAACAATCCTAAACTTCCCAATGACACAAAATCATTGTGGTGCTGAAGCGACTGGTAGAGCCACCTGAAGGACTAGACGGGTGTCTGCCAACCTCTGCCCATCCTCATCCCTGATGGAGACCCTGTTGTATTACATTAGGGCCTACCCCATGTGGTGGCCTTCTGGGAGTCATGGTACCTGCTGCTCAGTAGGACCCACTAGCTCAGGGATGACAGCTGTGCAATAGAGCTTCCACAGGATTTTAGTCCATATGCCGTGACTATTGTGTGGACTGAGATAGTGTTGGAGAATTTGGGCAGTGGTAAATCCTCCACACTCATTTGTCATTGTAATTCAAAGTGTTGTTTCATTTTTGCTTTAGCACCCACTGCGGTCACTGTGTGGACACTTGTTCACTGCTGAACCATGTCTCCCCAAATTCCCATGTTGAAGTCCTATGTTTCTGGAAACAAAATTTCTGAATGAAGAAGCTAAGTAAGTGTGGGTCCCTTGGGGTAGGCCCTAATGTAATACAACAGGGTCTCCATCAGGGATGAGGATGGGCAGAGGTTGGCAGCAGCCCGTCTAGTCCTGTTCAGGTGGCTCTACCAGTCGCTTCAGCACCACAATGATTTTGTGTCATTGGGAAGTTTAGGATTGTTTCCTCGTTGAGATGGAGATGCTCTGGCAATGAAGGTTCACGGGCATTCTGGCCAGCTTGGTCCCACCAGTGTTGTCAGAATAGGATGGATCTGAGGGGCCTTACAGACCTGGATTCTGCAAAGGTGATTAAAATGGAATTTAAGGTGTCTAGCTTCCATGCATGTGGACTTCCTTGATGACTGAAGCAGCTCTGCTGAGTGCTGTTGACTCTGAGGCCCCACCGCTCCTCTCTGGACTGTTTCTGTGCCTCTGTGGTGTAGTGAATTGGCCTTCCTGGGTGCAGTGGGCTGGCTCTAGAGAGAGAGTTCTAGAGGCCACGCTGCTGTGGAGGAAGGCTGGGGCTGTGTTAGGATCCACAGAAGCTGGTGTAACTGAACCTTCTCGGTTCCTGCTTGGTGCTCTGTAGTCTTTACTCCCTCTCCTTCCATCTCTCTTACTGCAGTCCCTGAGGTGACGAGGGTTACAACACAAACCCTTGTCTCTTCATTTGCCAAATACCCCAACCAATCACAGTGGACCCCTGGCCCCTTCCTTCCTTTCCTATCTGAAAGCCTGCTGTGTAGGCCTGCTCCTGGGAGTGGCTGGGGGGGGCACATAGATGAATTTCCTGTATCTCCTGTATCCTGGCTCCTCCCCAGGGGTGCCCTGTCACAAAGTCTCCTTGCGGTTTTCCCTTGGGCATCTTCCTACCTTTTCCTCCTTGATACCCTATGCCAGGGCTAGGGGTTGAACTTTGATGCTATCTTTGTGATCTTGAACTCAGTGTTTGTGCATGTTTCTTACACACTAGAAGTTAGTGTGTTTCTAGCATTCTCCTCTAGTGCTGTACACAAATGCAACTTATGAGTTTACTAAATGTTAATTAGCTGATCAGTGTTGTAAGTGACTCAAATTAGGTAGAAATCTTTGAATTTTCAGACAGCTCTTTAAATAAGGGTTGTGGTGATCATTACAGAAGTTGGATTTTGTTTATGAAGATAAAGTAGAAAACCACCTCAATTTTTCTTAGTATAGTAATGGAGACCATACAGGCCCCTTGAATGTGAGAATCCCCTCTAACACATTTTAGGGGTGAATTATTAGAGATGGGGACGGCGAGTGCCTGGATTTGTGGTCATTTTTTTGGAAGAACAGAACTGACATATGTGCGCACACACACACTTATTTACAGACTCATATTTTAAAATATCAATTTACGGATATGAACTCACACGAAATAAGACAGAGGCTCCGTCCTGTGTGTGCCTCATCCATTGGTAAGTGTCCATGGACACTCTAGCAAGATATTTCAGCCTGGGCTCAGACCTCCTTCTCTTATAAGCAGGCCTTCAGGATGCTGTGATATGGGAGGGGTATCTCCAGGAACTGTGCTTCAGAATCCTTTAAAATTGAAAGTTTATCCATTGCTGATAAATGGCCAAATATAAACGATAATACCTTGGTTAATAGGCTATGATGAAATTGAAGGTTCTCCCCCCCCCCGGGAAATCCTTATTGAAATACCACCCATTTAAGTGACTCTGATAGACCCTCAGCCTGAAGCTTCCTGGAAACATTATGGGATGCAAATACAGGAGATTTGTGAGGTTTTTTTTCCCCTTTGCATTTTGTCGCTCTCTCTGCAGAAGTGAAGAATATCGATGTTTTATGGCCTTTCTCCAGAACGTCTGTGTCTATTTCGAGATGTGCAGTGTGGCCCTGGCCTGGCAGGCTGGCGCACACTCACCTTCCCAATGCATACCCGTTGCTTGGTGTGGAAGTACCATTTCCCAGAGTCAGCTAATTTCCCGTTTTCCCCTTTAAAGTGGAGTGGAGCCATCCCTTCCCTCTCCTCAAGGCTTTCCTCTTGAGAGTGGAAATCCTGTTCCTGCTCCTTGTTGGTAATTTTGACAATCTTCTGTGATTTCTCCGTTATTGCTGCCCTGTGCTGTGCTGAGAGAGGCACCAGGGTCCTGCTGTTGATGCCTGCTCCGAGGGTCCTAGCTTTTCCGTGGAAATGAACTTGGTAGGAGTTTTTCATAAAGTGTGTCAAATCATTTCTGCATTTCTCCTTCCTTTTGACTTTCTCTTATTTTGCATTTCCGTCTCTGATGCCCTTGTTGGGCTCTCAATGTGATCCTTGGCCTTCTGTTGCTATGGGTACCAGGCTGTATCTCACCCCCATCTCTACGATGGCCGGCAGTGTCCAGTTTGAAATGTGAGATTCAGATGACCAGTGCTTAGTCAAAGACATTTGCACAGCAGTCAGATCTATCCAGGACCTCTGAGAATCCTTGCACCTACCAGCGGCTGTTCCTCCACCAGGGTGAAGTATACCAGGAACATTGGGCATCTAAGATGGCACCATATGCAGCCATCTTTGTTTATTTTTTTGTATTATCCTGTTTACCTAAATCCTATAACTTTTTTAGGGAATTACTTCATCGATGATTCGGGTAATTCGAATAATAGAACGTGATGTGTCAACTCAGACCACAGGCCGGCCTGTATACTGTATTTCCAATATTTATTCACAATGGCTTCTTTCAAATATTTAATAAGAATGAATAATTGAATGCACAGTATCCTTCTTACCTTATCCCATGATCCCATAAGATCTTCGAAGCTAAAACTAGTTTGGGCCCTTAAGGGATTCCTAGAAATTAGGTATGTCTGCATATGGAAAGGGACAGCATACTGAAAAAAATTGAGTCCTTAAGTAATTTGAGATTCCCAGTGATAATTAGAGGAGAGCTCTGCTCCAGCTCTATCTTTCCATTGCCTTTTTCCAATATTTTCAGGGCGATTTCTTGAGGTATTAGCAGCTGATCTCTTTTCCTTGCTGTGTGATCCCACTGTAAGGTAAGTGGTTCTGGCGTCTTGTGTTGCCTTGATGGGTTATTAAATTGTCACTCCTTGGAGATGAATGTGGGCTGCAGAGTGTGTTGTGTCGTAGATCATTCTAGTCATCAGAACTGTTCCAGAAAAATGAGGAAGGGTAAATTCTTTCAAATTTATAACAGAAATTAGAAATTTTATTAAGTCCTTAAAAAAAAAAAAGACAACCTACAAACTTTTAAAGTCTTTCTCAAAACATACATCTTTGTTCTCCAAAACAGTTGGCACACGACCCTAATTTGTCTTTGGGAAGGACAGTGTTTCTCGTTCACGGGCCTGCTCTACTGTACAGGGATGCAGGGCTGATCCTCGGACTGTCAGCCAGGAAGGTTGATCCGTTCAAGATTTACTGTGCATCACCCCAGCCGTCATTCCCATAGTATTAATTTTAACTCCACTAATAAGAAACTGAACAAAAGTGGAATTATGGGTTCAGTAGTATTCTATGAAAGGTCAGCTGTTAAAAAGGCAGAGTCTGACATTCTGTGAAAAAGGTGCCTTCATTAATCATCTCAATGGTGAGCACAGGGTGTTCTTGACCAATAACCATGAACCTTGAAGTAAGGTTTTGGGGCTCAATGTGCAAGTTTTTATGTAAAACGTAGACTTGCTTAGACTTATGCTGAGACAATTCATGGGATTGTTTTACTTTAGCAATCTGAAAGTATGCTTGTGATATAGGCAATGTTAGGATATGAGCTTCCCTGTTTTGAATGTGGGAAGACACCTGTTAGTTTTGTTGGTAAGTTACTGTGGCAGCATTCTGGGTACAGCTGGCTGAATCACAGTGGACAGTGCTGGAGGTGGGGCTTGGTTTCTTGAAGCTTACTCTACATTGACCTTGTTTTGCAAAACATGCATTCTGATTATTGAATCTCCGTTGCCCTTTCTCTATTCGGGAGAGCTGCAGAACACCTACTGTGTACATGGAGCCTAGTCAGAAGTTTCATGTTAAATTGCCCACGTATTTTATGTGTCCTGTCAATTCAGTGTTAAAGTTCAACACAAACATATAAATTATTAAGCAGTTGGGAGCTGACACATTCATCTGCCGAACATCTTTTATTGTGGCCTGTTGACAGATTATTTTCATTCGGCCATCAAGGCGCAATGCTGCTGGTGCTGAAGCCTGTTTCTGTGCTTCCTTTGTCTTTGTTCCTGCTATTGAGTTTCATTAAAAGCATCTAAATATGAACTGAGCGTAGAACCCCATCAGCATTCCTTCTTGGGAATAGACCTTTTCAAGATGTTTCCTCTACAGCCAGTTTCTTAGGGATCATACTTTGTTTATTCAGCCCTATCCAGTAGGTTCTGTGAGGATGGCAGCCAGAGCCTGCCGTGACCCCACTTCTGTCACATGGCTTGGGTGGGGCTGTCTTCTGCACACCTGCCTTCAGTTGGGACTTCAATATTTCCAGACATTCCAGAGGGTCACCTCGTGATTCTTGCCCCCCTCTACTGTGAGATTGGCTTAGAGGAGAAGGCTGCACCTAGGCCTTCTGACAGGGGCTCTGTGTGTCCCTCTGTCAGGGGACATAGGACCCAAAGGTGATAGAGTACAGAGGGAAAAAGAGCGCATGAACGCTGGCTGTGTGACCTTACCCATTGTGCCTACTTTGCCATCTTAGACCCAGGTGAGGGGAGTGTACTTCCTGTACAGCCCTGTCAGCCCCAAACACTGCCTCACCAGTGTCATGCCCCTTCCAACATTAAATGATTTTCCAATGTCATACCTTGCCATTCTGACAATTTTATCAAATTGGTGACATGATAGTATCTTTTCTCTTGCTCCATGGCCACAGTGGTAATCCTCTTTAGAGACATGGAGTCCACTCCGAAGCCTGGAATTATGCAGGGGGAGGGTTCCATTCAGAGTTCGTTAGAGTCTACAGACAGCATAAACTGCTTGGTCTGCAGTGTTATGATTCTCTTTCTTTATTGTCATAATTTTTGCTTAATGGGTGTTTGTGCTACATTGGCCAAGTCCATGGGTTGCTTAACATAAATGATTACATTTGCTTATGATTAAAAACGTCCTCCATTAGAAATTCAGCACCAGGACTTGTAAATGACTTGTTGTTACAGCTTTAGACTTCATTAGCCACGTCGAAGACTCCACAGAGTCATTGTCTAAGAGTTAGGAACACTTGTAATGAGCTGTGTAATACAGACCCTCAGACAGAATGCAAGAGGAGGCCCAGCCTTCCTGAAGCCACTTAGCCTTCAGAACAGGGGCCCAGGGCTATGGCAGAGGCGGTCTGCATTCTGCCTGGCAATGGTGTGGATGAATAAAGTACTTTATGACTGGAGCAAGACTTGTTGTAAAAAATTATATACCATTCATGACCAAAATCCTTCAGAATGCTGCACCACCGTTCCCCTCTGAACCCTGTGTTTTAAGCATCATGTGGGTCTCTTGACAGACATAGCATTTAAAAACCCAACTCTCCGCAGTGGGATTCTTTGGAGTTCCTGGACACTGCTTGGTCTCCACTGGTACTGTGCCTGTCTTTGACTCTATCCTGGCTTCTGATGGTCACTGGCCCACCTGATCATGACAGAGTAACACTGTCCTGATTTTATACATGCCATAAAGTGGGTGATTAGGCAACTTATCACAGGATAAGCAGCAAAGACAACTTCCTAGAAGAAAGCCATTAAGCATAATGGGCATTTTTGTTTCAGAAGTAAAAATTTGAATCCCTAAAGCATTTCATGGGTCAGCCAGACCAAGTATTCATTTCTTCTGACTTTTTTTCCCCTGAGGAATTTGCTTGTCTCAATTCAGATGGAATTGGATCTCTTCTGTAAACATTATTCATCACAGCAATTCTGGCTGGGAGACAAGACTGGCCTGGGACTTGAAGAGGTTGAGCTAGACCCACATTGCTGCTGTTACTTATTGGCTGTGGGACCGTGAACAAGTGTCTAGCCTCGTGAAAATAAGTTTGTATCCACCTCTCAGAATTTAAAGGAGGGAGACAAGATCACAGTCAGAGCTGGCCTTGGGAACTCCCCACGGGTTCCTTTTGGGGCTACTTGAGTGGACATGTGCTTCATGTGGCCTGAGAAGGCGGGACGGGGTGTTCGTGACTTGTTGCCCCACTTCTCTGCATCCATGCTCTGCCACGGATGCTCTGGACTCTGCACAATCGGCACTACTTCCCATGGTTACTTCCTGGTAGAACTTTATTCTTATATTTAGAAGTTACAGGGCTGGAGAGATGGCTCAGAGGTTAAGCACTGGCTACTTTTGCAGAGGACCCAGGTTCAATTCCTAGCACCCCCATAGTGGCTAAGAACTGTCTGTAATTCCAGTTCCAGGGGAATCTGATGCCCTCTTCTGACCCTAGTGGACACCACATGACATGGGTGCCTGCATACAGGCAATACACTCGTACACATAAAATAAAATAATAAAAATCAGATATTTTAGAAGTTCCTTTTCTATAACCTATTATTCCATAAACCACCATAAATGACCAAGGGAACTTATAAAAGGAAGAGTTTATTTAAGCTTACAATTGACGATTGACGGTTCTAGGGAATTAGAGTCCATTGTGGCAGGAGACATGGCGGCAGGGGCTGGAGCAGAAAACTGAAGTTCACATCTTGCAATGAGTACAGGAAGTCAAGAGAGACTGGAGACTGCAAGGCTTGTTAAAGGCACTAAGCCCGCCCCCAATGACATACTTCCTCCAGCATGGCCACACCTTCTAAGACCTTCCAGAACAGTGCCACCAACTGGGGACAAAATATCTGAATACTTAAAGCTTATGGGGACACTCTCATTCAAACCACCACACATAGATTGTCATTTTCCCAATGAAAACGAATTTTAAAAAATCAGAAGACTTGGTGTTCTATGATTGCCTAGACTCCATCTTTCCTGTCAGTCCTCACATCCCATCTCAGAGGTGAGGTCAGGCATCACGTGCTGCTGGTGGAAGAGTTTGTCATGCACGGATTGCTAACTTTTGGAGCACCGCAATACAAATAAATATGCTTAACCTTAAAATTACCCAGAATGTGAATGAGTCTGAGTCACCTGGCACTTCTGGTTCTTGCAGGGTCTTTGACCAGCCATCTTTGGGGTGAAGACTGCTTTAGCGGCCTTTAGCACCCAGTCCCTGAGAACTTCTCCACTCTGCATCTGCCTGTAGCCGTCCAGGGAAGGCGGCCTCTGAACCCCTTGTTTACCCTCACAACAGGTGCTGCATCCTACATTGGAAATGGCCAAATGCAGTGGCATGAGGCAGTGGGTGGGGTGGACTCAGTCCTGAGTGGACTAAGGGTGGATGTGGACCAGGACTTGCAATGCGATGGACTCTGTCTAGCACTCTCAGCGTTTGGGGTGCTACTTCCTCTTGCCTTGGGGGTCCACTTCAGTGAGTACACACTGCACTTTTGCAGACTCAGCGCTGAACTGATCCTTCTACGTTTCTCTGTCCGGGCCTCCCTATCCTCACCTGTGGCTGCTGCCCTCCGGTCTCTTCCTCCCACATGGTGATGGTGGAGGACACATCTTTAACAGGGCGTTATTAATCTCATTGCTTAGTCTTTCCCCCAAGCAGAGCACTTCCACTACAAGCCAGTAACACTACCGCTCCCTGGAGATGAGTGCGGCAGCCTCTGAGCAGGCTGGATACTCAGCAGGTGGGGTAGGCATAGCAGAATCCCCCTTGCCCGAGGTGCAGATTTCCATGAGTCCAGTCAAAACCAGAACCAGCACATAAGTTGTCAGAGAACCACCATAGGATGTGGTGTGATCTCCTCGTGTATGTGGAACTTACAGAATTATAGATGCCTCAAGCTACTGACAGGTAAAAGACAGTAAAAAAAAATAGTGAAAGATACAGTCTACCCTCTGAACTGATCTACAAGGCTATGAAAGCATCACTCTGAATAATATGCACTAGATGTTAGAAAAATGCGATACCGGCGTGTAGACCCCTCAGCCTCTTTGACGAGAGTTGTAATATATCTTATTGAGTGATGAATATGCTACTGTAGGCTTCCACTGTTCATGTCTTGTGGCTGAGAGAAAAATATAATGAAAATGGATATAAAATATTGAAATTTAGAAGTTGTTAGGTCCAGCCATAATTTCTCGTTCCTTCAGATAAAGTAGACATGTTGCTAATTATACAGTGTGCAGGCACGCACCTGTGTCAGGTGCCACACGTGAAGTAGGATATAAATCCTGACACAGCCTGTGTACTAGAGCCTCAGCCCTGAGCTGGTTGAATGTAACGTGTGGAAGTGAGCCCTGAGCAGCACATCCCTGGAATTTGGGCTCAGATGTGAGGTTCTTAGACTCTCTGATGCTTGGGCGCTCTTGAAAGTGGCTCATTTTGTGTTGCGGTGTTGGACTATTGCTAACAGCAAGCCCAGAGACCCAGAATATTTGGGGTTTTCCACTGGATTCTGGGGTAGGTGTGGTGAAGTCAGGTTGACCCCAGCTTGTGCTTGGGCTCCTGACAGTCAGGCTCCCACAGACCCGAACTCTGCCTTAGCTCAGCTGTCACAAGCCTTTGATGGAATAGTCAACTCCACTTCAACTTCTCTTGTTCTAGATACCCTAGTTTTAGGATTACAGCCTATTATGGTTTTCTATGAGTTATGTCCATGCCATTTTGAGCCTGAATTATTATTGAAGCTTGGTCATCATTATAAACTGTGTGCAGGGGTGCAATTTTTTAAAAAACATTTTTTATTTTATGAGTATATTCCCTGCATGTATGTAAGTGCATCCATGTCATGTAGTGCCCACTGAGGTCAGAAGAGGGCTTTGGATCCCCTGGAATTGGAGTTCCAGATAGTTATCAGCCTCCAGGTTCTGGGACCCAGGAGCTTTTAAATCTGAGCCATTTCTCCAGACCTAGAGGCTTCAGCTTTTGAGGAAGTGATCGAATCACGGAGGCTCTGCATTTATCAATGGCTTCAAGATTTGAATTAGGCTACAGGAAGGTGGTGGAGCTGTGGATGGTGGGGCCTGGTTCAGGAAAGTCAGTCAAGTGGATGTACTCTGGAAGGATATACCTCATCCCCGCCCCTTCCTCTCAGAGTGCTTCCTGTCCACCGTGATCTATCTGGGCACACACTCTCTGCCAGGAAGTTCTCTCTGCCTCACTATGAACTCAAGCCATGGAGCCAGCTGGTTTGGACAACCACCTCTGAAGCCATGCGCCAAAAAGAAATCTTCCTCTTTTTAAGAGGTTCATGTTTTAAGTTGTTCATGTTAAACACTTGATCACTGTGATGGAAAGCGAACTGATCGACAGCCCAGCTCATCTCCTCATTTGGCCTTAGTGCCTGCTCCAAGGACAGCCTGGCTCTACAGCGTAGGCCCATTTCTCCTGCTGGCCTCATGTGCCCATGGGGGTGGCTCTGTTCTCTTGCTAGCTGTGTCCTCTCCCTGCCTTCTCCATCCCCTCATCTCTGTCTCGGGGGACAGCCCCTGTGTAGAGCAGCCCCAGCATTGGTGGCACCAGTGGCCACCGAGCTCTTCCTGTTGTGTGCACTTGTGTTGGGGATCTCATGACTACCTCCACTGTTTGTGACTCACAGGACTGGCTCATGGTGTATCCCACAGCTGTGATTTATACAAAGGAATATAAAGCCAGACTAGCAAGGAGAGAAAGCACGTGGGAAGAAACTGGAAAGAAGTGGACAGGAACTTCTAGAGTGCTCTCCCTTCAACACTCGCTCTCTCCAGCAGTGATTTGTAGAAGTGCATGTAAGGGTTGCTCACCTAAGACACATCACCCAGGTTCTGATTGGCTGGTTGCTCAGGGACCTCTGCCTGGCATAGAACTAAGATTTTGACTCCTAGGCGAGAAGCAGGTGTTCCACATAAACCACACAGCTTGTACAGACAGCGCAGGTGCAGGAAGCTAAGCTTGTCAGGGAATAGCTGAAGTGCTGTCCAAGTTCACGTGCCCAGAAACCAGCCAGGGTTAGCCTCACACACAGGCCTTTCTAGGAGTGGCAGTTTGCAGCTATCCATTAGCTATTTGTGCATTTCTTTAAGAGATGCTGTTGATTTGTCTGTGTCTTGAACTTGGACTGGCTCGGGCCCCTTGCCTCCTCACTACCAGTGGCAAAACTGACAGTGTTGGATGTTGGACTTGGCTCTCCCTGGGGGGATTACATGGCAAAAGCCTGGGACTGTCAGGAGGAAAAGGCTTTGTCAGCCTCCATGAAGACAGGAAGGTTATTCACAAGCTATATCCACTGTAAACATGCGGAAGAAGCCATGGGTAACCACCCTGCTGCTTCCCACTACTGTGGATGCCCCAGTTACGCTTTCCCACAAAGATCCATGACTCCTCAGCCATGCTCGGAGGACCTGGCCAACGTGGCCCTTTTTCTGCAAGCCCCAGTTCTGGGTAATGAGTCCACGCACCTACATGTGTATGAACATGTTCTGTCACTGACTTCATTCAGGCTCAGGTGACTGAAAGGAGCAAAGATTGTGGCTGCACCTCCTGCATAGTGTACACCCTGTACCATGAGCCTTTGAGAGTGTTCTAGTACTCAGGGTCCAAGGCAAGAAATGCCCACGGTGCTCTGGTTACTGTATCTGGGTTGTGAAGCAGCCTGCTCAGCCTTTAGATGGACAACACATGGTACAGGTGCCCATACCCAGCCCAGTGAGGTACTAGTTAGAGTCTGGGCTCAGTACTGGCATTCACCCGGAGGATGATAGAGCTCCTGCCCAGCCCTGACTGTCCCTTCCTTCTTCCTCTGGAAGGCAAAAACAAGCAGTGGTCACCACTGTGCTGTTACTAGGATAAACTGCACAGAGGTGGGCATACTACTAAGAACTGACTGAGCTGTTCTCTGTAGAAAAGATGAGTTCCTCGGGGTGCTGGACCCATCCCACCTCCGCTGCTGCAGTGGATTCAGACAGAACCAAGCTGGTGCCTCCAGGGAGCTCATCTTTGCAAGTTACTGAAATGCCTTCTCACTTCCTGGAGTTCTTGCTTTTCTGTCTGTTTGCTGGTTGGCTGTTCAGGCTTGATGAAGGCCTGTTGGGGTCTCTTTCCTCTTAGCAGCCCAGCAAGCTATTGTCATTCACCTGGACTTCACCAAGCCCCTTGTACTCCACAGAGGGTAGGAGGGTGCCAGCTTCTTCCAGAGCTGCATGTGGGAAGGCCTCATGCAGTGCCGGACTGGCCTGTGCTTGTTCCACCCAGGGTGAGAGAATGTGCCCATGTCATGCCACTGAAATTTGGGGGCATCATGTTTGGGGGTTGCAGACATAGGGCCATATCACTGAAGTTTGGGGGTGTTGCAGTTGTTGGACCATGTCACTGAAGTCTGTGAGGGGCATCATTTTGGGGGGTTGCAGATATAAGACCACATCACTGAAGTTTGAGGGAGCATCATGTTTGGAGGTTGCAGCTGAAGGTCCATTTTTCTCCTGTTCTGTTTTCCTTTTGTACCAGAATCCAGTATGGCTTCCCATGATTCAGCCCTTCTGACCCCTTGAGTCTACCCCTGAGACGTGGCCGGCCACCTCCAATGTATGGCCTTTTGTCTGTCTCCAAAGGAATGACTGCATCTGGCCACCCCATACTGTGTCCCCATCACAAACCCAGGAGTTCAGGTGTCTCTGGTAGCTGGAGGCTCTGCTGGCTGTGATGTACCTCTGCCAGAGGAAACGGGGACCTCTGCAGCTGCCACTGGATGCCTGTGACTTCAGGATTCCCAACCCCACCCCCAACCCCCAGAAAGAATTGTCTCCCCAGGAAGCCTCAGAAACAGAGCAGTAGGGTTGGGGTCCTTCTAGAGGGGATTAAAAATCCTGTCCCCAGTCATGAGGCAGCTAGTGGCAACCTTATTCAAGGAAAAACCCTGGCAGAATCCAGACTCGGTATCTTAGTAGTAATAAAAGCTACTACAGATTTACTGGTCTAGGAGTTTTAACTGTAATACTGTGGAATGGTGGGTTATTTTGTGTTCAAGAGGTACATTTATCACAAAAATGATGATATACAAATCACTTCCATATCACAAAATGTTCTTGGTCAAAATTGGCTTGAGGCAAGTGATATCTTCGAGTAAACAGTATATGAAGACCATATCTTAAAATGATAGATCACCTAATTTTGTTCTGACAGAGGTTTTTGCCGCAACAAACATCTGTCATTGAAATACCAATTCAGAGATATGGAAGCCAAATTGTAGAGGTTTTCTGGGATTTGTCACTCCTAACTTAAGCATGCTGCTGTTCCACACTGTGGTTTTTATATAAAACATTAGACAATGCTGGACGTTAAGGCACGTTAAAACGAAATAAACAATTTAGAGAAACACGCTCATGCTTAAATGCAAAGCAGCCGTTCTGAAACACAGAAGTCAGGACCAGACAGAGCAGCCTCGGCTGTTTTTATATAGACTCACCATGTTAAGCTTGCTGTGACATTAGATTGTGAGCCCTGTGTTAATCCCCCAAAGGGTGACACTTGGCACTATAGGCTCTGGGCTTTGTGTATCCTCTCCTGGGGTGGTACTTTTGTATTTTCTTCTTTTATATATATAAAAAAGAACTATGATTATGATGTTAGTCCTGAAATTTGAAATGCCACTTGCATGCCCTCCTGATGGGACCGGGTGTGCCACACAGGACAATAGTGATGTCACAGGGCCTTCTTTTTCTTGGCTCTTGTCCTTGTCAGGATGCCTCACTCAGGGATCCCTACACAGGGCCAAGTGTCCTGGGATTTGAGAGCAAGGAAGAATCAGATGTTCCCAGAAAGGACACCAAAGGGCTCCTTGATGCTCTTTTCCAAGTGAAAAAAAAATTGATCTTGGTCCAAAACTTGATGATATGATAGTTATAGAAAATACAATTTCTGGTATGTATGGGAGACAGTTGAGAAATTGGCCATTGGTGTCTATATTAGGTACCTTTCTCATTGCTGGGACCAAACACCTGACAGAAGCAGCTTAGGGAAGGAGGGTTTATTTTAGCACCCAGTTCAGGGGTACACATCCATCACGGTGGGAAGGCACGAGCAGCTGCTGCCCACATGGCATCCGCAGTCAGGAAGCAGAGAGAGATGCATGCTGATGCTCAGCTCGCTTGCTCCTTTTTATTCAGTCCAGGACCTTAGCCCATATTTAGAGTGGCTCGTACTATTTCAGTGGACTCAGTCTAGAAACTCTCTCATAGACATGCCCAGAGGTTTGTCACCTAGGAGACTAGGGCCTATCAGATGTCAATATTAATCACCAGAGTGACTGATTTTTTTCCACTGTGTGGTGGCTCATGCCTTTAGTCCCAGCACTCGGGATGCAGAAGCAGGCAGATCCTTGTGAGTTCAAGGCCAGCCTGGTCTACATAGCTAGTTCCAGGACAGCTGGGGCTACAGGGAGACCCTATCTCAAAAAGACCAAAAAAAGAAAAAAAAAAAAAAATCAAGTCTCTTTTAAATCCTCTGTGACTGTGAGGGTTTCGGGGGTGATACACAGGGCTGCCCCAAGCCTAGAGGGGCCCAGGCCCTGAAGCAGGGTACAGGGGCTTTCCTTTCTGCCTCTGGCTATGTCTCACACCCTGCCAATTCTCTCAAGGCTACAGCATTCCAGCCAGCCTACCTCATGCTGTGGACCAGAGCAAAGGTCTGGCATCTCAAAATGTTGCACTCATTTCTTACATTATAGAATATGAGCTGTGTCTTACAGAGCACTTTGCCCACTTAGCTTCCACATCTCATACAGGCAGACCTTAATTGTGTCTTATGGCCATTTGAGCCTGGTGAACTAAGGGACCATGAGCCTGACATGGGGCTGGGGGCCCAAATCCAGCTGTGCCACCCACTGGCTGCTGCCCAGCTTTGAGCTGTGACTTTCTCCTCACTGAAGTCACTCCTTACATGTGCTCTGCAGGCTCGAACTTGCATGAATGTGACCCAGCTGGCTCACAAGTGTCTGAAGAGTCTCCTGCTGAGGAGGTAGTAGCATGCATTGTGCTCATTCTGTTCGGTATGTGGCTGGCTCACAACAAGCTCTAAACACAGCAGCCCGGAGGAGAATCAGCTGCCTTTCTTACAGGTTTGGGAGGTAACTGGTTAACTTACCCTAGATGCCATTATACTGGACCCAGTTCCTATGATATTGGTGGGTTATAGACACATGAATAAAATGTGCTTTGCTCCATGACAGTAGAGGGATGGAGACAAGCGGGACTGCAGATGGAGATGTCTTTTCAGGTTATGGCCGAGGTGTCCGGGTAGGCGGTGCCTCTGTAGACAAGCCAGCGCCCTCCTCTCTGTCATCGGGTCCTGACAAAGTCAGGCGTGTGTCTAGCTTCTGAAGGACCTATTACCACTGAAGGGCATGAAGCTTGTAATACTTTGTGCTTTCAGAGACAACAAAGAATTCTCACAAAGATTTTGTTTCCTTCTGACTTTGTGGGGCAAGAATTTCCCCTCTTTGCCTCTGAGCATAGCATAGACTGCTCTCTGGCTATTGGTCAACTCTTGAGAGTGCACTGACAAGTCTTCTTGCTCTGAAAAGGAGTGTTTCCACTCCCTTGAAGAGGGGTGTCTCCATTCCCATAAAAGGAGCCCCTCTACTCCTCTGTAAAGGGGTGCCTCTGCTCCCCTGAAAGGGAGCCCCTCTACTCCTCTGTAAAGGGGTGCCTCTGCTCCCCTGAAAGGGAGCCCCTCTACTCCTCTGTAAAGGGGTACCTCTGCTCCCCTGAAAAGGAGCCCCTGCACTCCTCTGTAAAGGGGTGCCTCTTCACCCCTGAAAAGGAGCCCCTGTACTCCTCTGTAAAGGGGTGCCTCTTCACCCCTGAAAAGGAGCCCCTGTACTCCTCTGTAAAGGGGTGCCTCTTTGCCCCTGAAAAGGAACCCCTCTGTAAAGGGGTGCTTCTGCTCCCCTGAAAAGGAGCCCCTCTACTCCTCTGTAAATGGGTGCCTCTGCTCCCCTGAAAAGAAGCCCCTCTACTCTGTAAAGGGGTGCCTCTGCTCCCCTGAAAAGGAGCTCCTCTACTCCTCTGTAAAGGGGTGCCTCTTCACCCTGAAAAGGAGCCGCTCTACCCCTCCGTAAAGGGGTGCTTCTGCTCCCCTGAAAAGGAGCCCCTCTACTCTGTAAAGGGGTCTCTCTTTGCCCCTGAAAAGGAGCCCCTCACCGCTCTTACAGAGGACCCGGGTTCGATCCCCAGCACCCACATGGTGGCCGAGAACCGTCTGAAACTCCAATTCCAGGAGAACTCCAGTTCCAGGGGAATCCGAGACCCTCTTCTGACCTCCGCGGCATTGCACGACACGGGTGCACACACCTGCATGCAGACAGTACATTCATACACATACCGAAATAAATAAAAATTAAAAAAAAAAAGGAGCCCCTCTACTCCTCTGTAAAGGGGTGCCTCTACTCCCCTGAAAAGGAGCCCCTCTACCCCTCTGTAAAGGGGTGCTTCTACTCCCGTGAAAAGGAGCCCCTCTACTCCTCTGTAAAGGGGTCCCTCTGCACCCCTGAAAAGGAGCCCCTCTACTCCTCTGTAAAGGGGTCTCTCTTTGCCCCTGAAAAGGAGCCCCTCTACTCCCCTGAAAAGGAGCCCCTCTGCCCCTCTGTAAAGGGGTGCCTCTGCTCCCATGAAAAGGAGCCCCTCTACCCCTCTGTAAAGGGGTACCTCTGCTCCCCTGAAAAGGAGCCCCTCTACTCCTCTGTAAAGGGGTGCCTCTACTCCCCTGAAAAGGGATGCCTCCATTCCTCCTACCTACTTATTTTCCCCACCTCAGCCACACGACCCTCTAGGGCTCCCCAAGAGCCTATCTGCCTCAGGGGGCCCACAGTGCCTCATTTGAAGACTGTCATTGTTCTTCTTGTCACTAATGACTAATTATAGTCCAAAGGTGCTGACGGGCCCCAAAGGAAGCTATGTTCCTTTATATCATTAGATCAGACCTGGGTGGTGGGGGCAACATCAACAGTGGCTGTCTTTCTCATTACTTTTCACTTTATATTTTTAATTTTTTATTATTTTTATTGCTTCCATATATGTAAGCGCATCTGTGTCCTGCAGTGTCTGTGGAGGGCAAGGGAAGCGTCAGATCCCCTGGAACTGGAGTTATGGACAATTGTTAGCCACCATGTTGGTGCTGGGAATCAAACCCAGGTCCTTTCCGAGAATAGTCAATGCTGTTCACCACCGAGCCATCTCTCTAGCCCCCGTCACTTTATTTATTGAAGCAGGGTCTCTTGCTAAACTCAGAGATCAGCAACTCTGGCTGATCTAACTAGCCAGCTGGTTCTAGCAATCTGGTCTCTGCTTCCCCAGTGTTAGAGGACAGGCAGCCATCCTACCTTCCTGGTTTTTATGTGGGTTCTGGGGATTTGAACTCTGTCACTCATGGCTGCATGGCAAGCCCTTTGCCACTGTACCAGCACCCCTGCCACATATTAGACTTTTGTTTTAAGAAAAATCTATGCTTTTCTGTTGTGATTGGCATGGCTTGTGGTGTGGTTTGTGGGTGAGTGCCTACAGGTAGAGTCTGATGATGGCATCTTGGCGAGGGGCCCTAGTGTGAGATGACTGGCTTGAGATGGGGGCTCTGCCCACCTGCATCTCTAGCCTTGTCCAGTGCCACATAGAATAGCCCATTGGCTCATCTGGACAGAGCCGCAAAAGTGTCCAATACAAGTTATTTTGTGAAATACTGGAGCAGACTCTCTCCACAACTGCTATAGCTGATGAAGTGGAATAAAAATACCACCGTGAAAATTATTTTAGTGCAATATAATGAGTTCTGTTTTTCAAATCTGGCAGATATTACCCATGAAATCTAATCCCCAATGCTGAGAATTATGCCATTTTTTATGATTTGTTTAATTTTGACTGAAAAAAATCGACTATTCATCGATTCTTGACCTGCAAGTATTGAGAAAAAACTTTAGTTAATAAGAATTTTCATGAGGTATAAATTTAAATGTATGAGGAGTCTGCCTATCCTGAGGTACCACAGGCATTAATTTAAAAATCCTATAAGAGCCCGAGGGCCGCATGGCTGAGGAACCAGCGCAGGCTGAGGCTGGAGGGTGGGCAGGGCTGGCACAGGTGACTCAAGAACATCAGTGTAGTCTCAGAGTTCTCAGTTCCCTGTGGCCAAGCATCATTAGGGGCTGGAAAAAAATAAAGCAAAATCTTTAACATATTTTCTTCTCATGAAGTAGAATCCTTAAAGTTCAGAGGAGCAACCTGAAGAGAGGTTAGGGCTGGCCATGACTGGGCCAATGAGTGTGTGGCAGAAACTTTTCCTGCTCCCCCACGTCTGCAGCCCACAGAAGGCTGCAAAGAATTCATGAAAAATGAAGGATCTGAATATTGAAGTTGGTGCTGTGAGTGACACATTCTTTACACACCTCAACTGTCAACATTTCTAATCAAATCACCGGGCCCGCCTTACTTCTTAAATGGTACAGGCAATATTCCCTGTAATAAACACCCCCACGTCTAATGAGGGGCCCTAAGGCAACGTCAAATATATGAATTCATTATAATTGAACCACATAATCTTCAGGGCAAAGATGCCTGCTCCTCGCTCTCTTAACTTCCCAGGGCTTGGGTGTTTTATGAAAAATGTTATACATTTTGTTTACAACGTATGGCTGCTGTTTGAAGTATTGTATGTTCCTGTTCTGTAAGATGGGGCCGCATAATGGAGGAAATCAGGGAGGCAATCTTTCATTTTGTTCTTGTATGAAAAATTCAAAAGACTGGAAACTCACCCAGAGAAATTTCGCAAGCATATTATTTTCCAATGTTTCGATCAATTTGTCTGTCAACCATGCTGAGAGGTGGAAGGGGCCAGCAAAAGCAATTTAGCTTGTGAGGTCCAAAATAGAAATGTTTTAGGGAACCCTGTCACATGTTATTTCTTTATATTAGAACCGCCGTGTGTTTTATTTGTTGGTCATATTATGAAGAGAAATTGGTATCAATCATCTAGGTAAGCTATGAATATCTGATATAAATATTACTTTCGTATGCATGCATTGGACACAATATAAATTAACCTCTTAATGCATGCGAGAACCTTCCATGCAACAACAGGCCTCTTGTTTTGGATTTTTGCATTTAACAATTTGCGGTATATTTTAATTGATTGTACCCAAGTGACACTCCGTAGAAACGTCTTGCATATGAACGTTACTGACCCTGCCAGGGTTTTAATTAAGCTATAATCTTCCACCATGAGTCCATCTGGGATTGATAAACACATCCAAACCATGCTTACTATCCAAGGATTGCTTTTAAAAATGTGGTGCAGATATGGGACTTTTAAATAAAGGGCATTGATTTAACTTCCAGATAAATTTTTCACTGGGATTTGTTGCATTCAAGTTATGTATGTGAGGAGTAGTTAATTATAAGTTGGACATATAATTTCAGCAAAACTCGTACTGGAAAAAAACCTGTGTTTCTGTGATTTAATCTGCGTACCTTAATGCTTTTCCTTCAAATTTTGGATTAACACTCAGGTTATTTTTACAGACAAGGTGTATTTCAGCAAAGTTCATCGACATCACTTGGTTTACAGAAATCCCAGTGTAACTGATCCTGTTGGCTAAAGTCCTCCCCCTACCGTACCCCCGCCTCCAGCCCCAGAAACTCAAGCCATGCCAGCCCAGTAGCTGGCCACCATCCCCACGCCATTGCTCTCTTGTGCCAGCTTGCTGTGTGTGGCCAGTTCCTCAGAACTCAGAAGGAAGCCTAGTAGGGAATTGTGCTAAAATCATTTTGGTTGCTGACAAATGGGAATAAACAGCACAAATTAAATCAGAAACCTTTCCAGTTCTCATAGATATTAATATTAAACCCTGTTCAGGTGGAAAATGTCTTAACACACAAGTTGCAGTTAATTATAACAATTTGGAGACTGTGTCATCTGACAGTTGTTTCAAAGCACGACTGAGAGAGCTGTATTTGTAGTGCCAGCCTAGACTGTTACTCTTCAGGAATGTGCCCAAATGCTGCAACATCCATCTTGACAGGCCCCATTAACAGTCTTCCCGGTTTTTATTATTATTGTTGTTGGTACTATTTTTATTGTCTTTGGAGCTATTTTAAGCAGATTTAATCACACAGGTTTTTCTGTAGGCAGCTTTGTGTACTTGTGCAGTCTGTATAGGAGTTCTAAAAAGCAGAATTTAAAATGTGCCAATTTTCTTCTCATTTCCATTACTGGTAGTTTAATTAAGGTCAAGCATCCTACCCTGTGTTTATTATTCACTAGCATTTCCTTGATAAAAATAAATGCCTTTTAAAATTTATGTTGTTTTTATCTTATTATTGATTAGCAAGAACTTTTTACATATTAAAGAAAGACCATTACTTCTATTTTGAGTTTATCCATGAAATCTTTTCCTTAGACTTGGTTTATGTAGCCAAATTTGTTTAAGGCTTTTACTTTTGGAGTACTAGATTTATCGAGAAGTTGTAAAGCTTGCATGGAGACCTATAGCACGCCATCCCCCAGCTTATCTGGATGCTGACAGTTTACACAACCAGGTGGCACTTGTGAACACTGATTGTGGCTGCTGGTGACTTACAGAATGGCTACTCTGAGGTTTTCCTCCTGTCTGGGCTATCTCATTGCCATGACAGGCTTGCTCAAAGCACTGAAGCCACACCGTCTTCTGGGAGACTGCATCAGTCTCTGCCCTTGTTTTCTGTCACTTCTTTGGTTTTTACTTCTTGCCTTTGGTTTATTTAAAGTGTATTTTTCAGGTGTTTGACTAGAATTCATCTTATTTTCATCTGACTTACTCAACTTTTGGTATTTACAAAGATCAGAAGTAAAGGTTGCTGGCTGCCTTAATGACTAACCCTGGTCCAGAATGTCTCGCCTAATCTGAGGATGTTCCCATAAGAGTGAACACCTAGGTTTTTAAAAGTAGTTCACAATTTAATGTTCTATTAAGATTCTTCTAAGATTATTGGATTGCAACCATTTTCCCACAGATCCAAATATGTCTGTAACTTCAGTCCTTGGACTTTTAACTCATTCAATCATTCTCAGTCAGTCTGAAGGAAGGGGTATGACACTTCTGTCTACAGGACCGACTCTGTAGTGCTGGCCTGCATAGAAGATGCTGTACCTGTGGGCAGCCCTCAACATCCAGGGCCAACTCTGTGATGCTGGCCTGCGTAGAAGATGCTGTACCTGTGGGCAGCCCTCAACATCCAGGGCCAACTCTGTGATGCTGGCCTGCGTAGAAGATGCTGTACCTGTGGGTAGCCCTCAACATCCAGGGCTGACTCTGTGATGCTGGCCTGCATAGAAGATGCTGTACCTGTGGGCAGCCCTCAACAACCAGGGCTGACTCTGTGGTGCTGGCCTGTGTAGAAGATGCCGTACCGGTGGGCAGCCCTCAACATCCAGGGCCAACTCTGTGATGCTGGCCTGCGTAGAAGATGCTGTACCTGTGGGCAGCCCTCAACATCCAGGGCCAACTCTGTGGTGCTGGCCTGCATAGAAGATGCTGTACCTGTGGGCAGCCCTCAACATCCAGGGCCAACTCTGTGATGCTGGCCTGCATAGAAGATGCTGTACCTGTGGGCAGCCCTCAACATCCAGGGCCAACTCTGTGATGCTGGCCTGCATAGAAGATGCTGTACTTGTGGGCAGCCCTCAATGTCCAGGGCTGGCTCTGTGATGCTGGCCTGTGTAGAAGATGCTGTACCTGTGGGCAGCCCTCAACATCCAGGGCTGACTCTGTGGTGCTAGCCTATGTAGAAGATGCTGTACCTGTGGGCAGCCCTCAACATCCAGGGCCGGCTCTGTGGTGCTGGCCTGTGTAGAAAATGCTGTACCTGTGGGCAGCCCTCAACGTCCAGGGCCGACTCTGTGGTGCTGGCCTCACATAGAGAGCACAGATGCTCTACTTACTAGCATCTCTTGTCTATGATGATATACATTTCCCATAATGAATTCTCAGTGAGCAGTTTGAGCTCCACCTATAGCTTCTTGACTTTTTCAGAAAAACAAAACTTTGAGAGACCTTTTTTTGAGGAGTCAGTAAATACACATCGTTTTGTTTAGACCTCTGGCCCACAGCATGGCCTGAGACAGGCCACCCTCTCTGTTCTTCAGGTGGTCATTCATGACTTTTCTTTTTGTTAAAGTTTTCCCCACATTGAACCATTTTCTGGGAAAGACCAGAAAGCTTTTGTGAGAATATCGAGTAATATTTTGATGCCTGTATGGTTAGATCATAAAAGTTTAATCTTTGACTGATTCATGGGACAGGGTCTTGCTGTGTAGCCTGGGCTGACCTGGTACTTGCTATACAGCTCAAGCTAGTTGAACTCTTGGCAGTTCTCCTGCCTCAGCCTCCCCAGTACGGGAATGCAGTCGTGTACCAGACCAGCAAGCTCTATGAACATACCTACATCAACTGTGTGAGGCAAGCCCGGGATTCAGGGGTTCTCTGGCTGTAGATGGCAGGCGTTTTAATCTTGGCTCTGCCTTCCTCTGTGCCCAAAGCAGAACATTGATTTCTATCTCCCCTTCTGACCTGGATTCTGTCTCTGCAGTGGGTTGCCAACCTGCAAGGTTCACAGAGGCCCTCCTCTGGGCAAGGGATCAGCCTTGACCCAGGTCCCTGTTGGCACTACAGGCACTTTTCCCAAGTCATCTGGCTTTAGCTGCTGTCACGTGTTGTTGTCCCCAGCCCCTGCTTCAAGGCTAGCCTTTCCATCTCTCTCCAAGCTCTTCAGTCTAAGACTCTCATTTCCTGAAGACAGTTGACAAAACAAAGGGGCAGCTGTGGAACTCTGATTCCTGGGGAGTGCAAAGCCCCTGGCTGAAGGTTCCAGTCCCACCCTGGTATAGCCTTGGTCATACCTCACCTTCTCCTTGCTAGGAACATGCTCAAGGTGCCAGGGTTGGTAAGTCCGTGCATTCTGTCTGTTGGCCACATATACTGACACTTGGCTTCCCACTCTGTTGACTGAACAAGCAGAAGAGGGAATTAAAACTCTTATCAATTTTCCACATTGAATTAAACATAGTGAGCTAAGCATTGTCCAAAATGGAAGAAAAAATGGCCACGGTTCTTGGCTCCTAAGCAGGTAACCCCAAAGACACTTCAGAGCTGGAATTACATAATGAAACATCAGTGCTCCTAAGCTCCACTCAAGACCCATCCCTGCACACACAGTCACGTGGTCCCTTTGCACTCTCCTGCATGCACCAGAGCCTGTGAAGGTGTGGGCTGTGGATGCACAGCCCTGTAGGGTTAGGGAGATGGCCAGACCTCCACAGCTCATCTCTGAGTCATGTCTTCAGGACAGTGTCGGCTGATGCTCGAGCCCACAGTTTGTAAATGGGCTCTGACATTAGGGTGCTTTCCCAGGTTTCATACTTCCATGTACCTTCTTCATTTCTGTAGAGCTGAGTAGGACCAGATGTACTAGGTAGGCATCCTGGTCCCATCCTATGTCCCCCAGGGCAGCTAACGCCATCACCATGTTCCCAGTGTTTTAACAACTGGCGTAGACAGTGCGGGCCAAATTCAAAGGCACTGATTCATTCCAATGAAGAGGAGCAGAGGGTAAACTCCTCCTTCGGGCTTTTTCAGTCACCCAGCCCTGCAGGAAGCAGTGTCCCTTATGTCTTGTTACAGAGACTGTTCAGTGAGCACCGTGGAGCCCTCTACCAGTGACATTTTCAGAAATGAAGGTAGCCATCCTGCTGAGCACATCCTCTGTACCAGAGCCACTGTTGAGGTATGGTGGGACAGGACACAGGGGTCAAAGCAAGTTTAGGTATGTCATAGGTAATTATGGTACATCACATGCAGTGTACTCCTAAGTGATACTGGGAGAAAATAATGGTGTTGTTTTATAAAATCAAGAAGGGAAACAGGCTGGGTGTGATAGCTTATACCCTTAATCCCAGCACTCAGGAGGCAGAGGCAGGCAGGTGGATCTTTGTGAGATTGAGTTCAGCCTCCTCTACCTAGGGAATTCCAGGCCTGCTGGGGCTCTAGAGAGCCCCTGTCTCAAAAACACAGAAAAAGAAGGGAAGCAGTCTAGGGGATGGCTCAGTTGGGAAAGTGCTTCCTTCACAAGGAAGAGGACCTGAGTTCCATTCCCAGAACCCAGATAAGAATGCCAAGCATAGTTAGGTGCTTGTATGCCAATGTGAGGGAGGTCAGCAAGCCCCAACTCACTGGTCAGCCAGCCTAACTAATTGGTGATCTCCAGACCTATTCCTGTGGTTGTCCTCAGGGATCCACATGCATGCATGCACATTTTTTTTAAAGAAACACCTGTATTGATGGATTGCTGATAACTGTGTAGCTGCCATGAAGATTTAAAACTGAAGACATCAGCCTGAGGGGACATTACCCTGTATAAGCATGTATCATGGAGGCCAGTGCAGGGGGATCAAGACAGGACTCATGCTTCCTGGACTTCATTTGGGGGACTATGGGAGGGAAAGACCAATGTGAACACAGGTGCAGGATTGATGGCTGTTTGGGCTTGCCAAGGAGGAGCACTTCCTTAAGGAAAACGACATCTTTTAGGGAAAAAAAGCCCTCCAATTCAAGTGATATGTGTAAATATATATTCCTTTTACGATGCTCCAGCAGTGGCCTCTCACTTGGGTCTATGATCAGGACTGCCGTGTTGGCCATCTCCTGAGCACAGATGCTTCTCAGAGTTCTGAGATTGTCTCCCAAATTCTCTTCTTTTCTCAAAACTCTATGAGTCTACAGGTGCCCTGCTCTGGCAAGGAAGGGGGTTCTGTTCTCTGCCCAGATGGTCGCTGCCTGTATGGTGGGTGGCACTGTGTGTGCTCTGAAGGTGGCCCAGGACTTCCTAGAAGCCAAGCCATTTCTGGGGGAACTCCTGGCAAACAATTGAACCTCAGCAACTTATTTCCAATCATCTTGGTCCTATTATCAATACATAGAAAACATGAGGAGCAGTTAGCCAGCTCCTGTCACTGAAGGCACTCAGCGCATCGTCTGTGGAAGGCACCCTGCCCGTCTGTACAGATAGCTGTCAGATCAGCAACTCAGAGACCCTCGTGCTCCCCTTGGTGGAGTGCCCCTAGGTCAGGCTGTCCCAACTGGGAGAGTTCTCAGTGCTCTTCTGGGACAGTTCCTCTCTGAAGAGCAGGGGTGGAAGTTATTTTGTATGGAGACATTAAAAGAAGACATCCTAGGCAGCTCTCCTCTCATGGGGCCCCGACCCCTGGAGCTCGGCCTAAACTCTTACCCAACTGTGCCCCTCTTTACTATGGGACTCACATGGAGACTGTTTTGTGATTTTTTTTTTTTAATTTATTTCTGTATGTGTGTGAATGTACTGTCTGCATGCAGGTTTGTGTACCCGTGTCGTACAGTGCCGCAGAGGTCAGAAGAGGGTCTCGGATTCCCCCGGAACTGGAGTTCTCCTGGAATTGGAGTTACAGACGGTTCTTAGCCGCCATGTGGGTGCTGGGGATCGAACCCAGGTCCTCTGCAAGAGCAGTCGGTGCTCTTAACCGCTAGGCTATCTCTCCAGCCCTGTTTTGTGATTTGAAGGCACTGATGAGCTCAGGTTTAGTGATTGTTCAGAGTGGCCTCTAGTGTCACACAGACTCTGCTTGGTTAGGGACTGACACAGTATTGCCAACTCTTACTTCATGGACTTTGCAGCCATTTACTTTATTTTATTTATTTATTTATTTATTTATTTTTAATTTTTATTTTTAGTCCCCTTGAGACAGGGTCTCCCTTTAGTCCCAGCTGGCCTGGAGCTCACTGTATAGAACAGGCTGGCCTTGAACTTACAAAGTCTGGCTGCCTCTGCCTCCTGAGTGCTGGGATTAAAGGCGTGTGCCACCACACCTGGAAGCCATTTACTTTAAATGATTTATTTATTTGTATAAGTGTTTTGATTGCCAGTATGTTGGTGTGTGTGTGTGTGTGTGTGTGTGTGTGTGTGTGTGTGTGTTGCTCACAAAGTCCAGAAGAGGATGACACAGCATGACAGAGCTGCCATGTGGGTGCTAGGAGTAGAATCTGGGTCCTTTGGAAGAACAGCAAGTGCTCTCAGCCCCTTAGCCACCTCTCCAGCCCCCTGCCATTTACCTTAAAAACTGTGACTGCATGACTTTTAAACTCCATTCTCCTTGTGCATGTGCCCTCAGTCTGTGTTTATGCTCTGTCTGCTGGAGGATAGCACATTAGTGCCTGAGGTCTGCCCTGACCCTCTCCTTGGTGATGTTTGGTGGAACTGATGGGAAAAAAATATGAGATGTAAGATAAATCCATTAAATCCAGTGCAGATGAGGTCGTTCTGTAAAAAGGAACCTGAGAGCTGCTTCCTTCTCCTGATTCACCTGCCATCACTCCTCTGCTCCTCTTTGAAGCAGGCTTGTGGATTTCACTGCAGCAGTGGGCTCCTAGCTCCTCCCAGCGCCAGGCCTGACCACAGTGATGGCCGCTCTGCTGGCCGCATATCGACTGCAGGCCCTGTCGCCCATGAGAATGATTTCTTTTTTAGAGGAAAGATATTTATGACTGAAAACAGTACTGAAAACATGAGAATATTGATCATGGTTTTGAGAGATGCTTGCGGTGAATCACCTGATATACCTAAATATCGGCTTTATTCTGTCTTTCCTAAAAGATGGATTGCCAACACAAAAGATGAACAATCTTGAGAGGGAAAATCTTATATCTTTCTGATAGGCTGTCTTGCCTCCCTCCATAACAACACAGAGGAGAGAGGTCTTCACAACCTCTGCAGATAAGGAGAGCCATAATAAGGCGAGTGTCGGAAGCTGCTTCAAACCGCCTTGGGTATACTTGATTTAACTTGGAGTAATAAGTTAAATTGGTATCAGATGGAAACTCAAATAGCTAAACATTTAACCAGCCTCACAATAAACAATTATTCTAAAATCAACATACAAATAAAAACAAAGGAAGGAGCCATTATCATCTGAGGACCTAATTCCTTGTTTGCAGTGGCAATGTTTCAGTTCCCTTGGACATTAATAAAGAGGTATGCACAACTCACTTTTCACTCAGCAGATATTTTTGCCAGGCAGTTACTTTGCCGTCATTCGTCCTCCTAGATTTGGGCCTATGCTGCCGGTTTGGTTACAGGAGAAGAGTAGTGAGGCAGGCTGGGCTTTCCTGAGGAGGTGGAGAGAGTGGATTCCTGAGGACCCTGTCCATCTTTTTCCAAAATGTTTTAATTTTTTTAAGAGTTATTTTTAAGTTATGTTTATGTGTGTCTGTGTGTTGGTATGTGCATGTGAGTGCTGGTGCTTCAGAGACCAGGAGAGGGCATTCAGTCCCCAGGAGCTGGATTATAGTGATTGCGGGCCACATGATGTGGGTGCTGGGAACCAAAACTGGGTCCTCTGCAAACGTGGCTTTTAACTGAGGAGCCATCTCTGCAGTCTGTCCAGAGTCTTGACTTCTGTAGTCAGTATACAGTGTGAGCATACAGAATCCTATGTCTGCACAGCTGTGTCTGTGTGCCCAGCTGCACCAGGGCCACCCTTCTCATTCCCAACATGGCCTCTGTTTTAAAGTTGAGGACAATCCCAGCCCACAAGTGAGATGCAGTTATAGCATTTGCCATGTCTTTGACATCTGTAAACTCACTGTATTGACCTTTGTTCTCTAGTCTGCCTGTCCATGGCAGCACTGGGTGGAAGAAGATGGCCTGTGTCTGCATGTGAGCTGGTGCTGCTTATGGGCTCCCAGGTAGGCTGATTGTGCCACACCAAGACATCACATCAAGGAGGGTGTGCTCCAGGGTCCCTTGCAGATGTGGCACATTCATAGAGCCAGGAAGCCACTGTTGGGGAAAAAAAATGATGTGCCTACTGGGGCAAGGCGGCAAAGTGCTGACCTCAGAGAAAAGAGGTCATCCAAAGTCCCCAGAAGAGACCTGGTTATCACCTGGAGAGGACAGGTACATGGGGAAACTTCCTTAGTAGGACTGGAAAGTTCTACTGTAAGGAAGCTCTAAGGAGCTGCGTCCTTTGTTTCATTGGAGGTTGGTGTGGCCCTGGAATTAAAAGCCCTTGACCTACTGGCCTGGAGTACCATGTGGATGGCTACTGCTTGGCATGGCCACTGGGACCTCATTAGTTTCCAACATACCAAAACGAACTATAATCCTGTTTCAAAAATTATATAGCATCTTCATTTAATTTTTCTTGTATAGGATTTCCTTTATTCTCATTTTATAGCTTTGTTGGGATGTATATACATAGTTTAAAGTTAATTTGGGTGTATAGTTTGGTGGGTTTTCATACAGTGTTGTATATCTACCAGTATAGTGTAATATTAGAACATTTTAATAATCTCCTAAAAGACCACCCCTGTACCATGAGCAGTCATTTCCTGTCCCCTCTCTTACCACTGGCCCGACTCTGGTTCTGTCCCTATGGAGTTGGAATCCTGTTACGATTTTCTGCATATGAGTATGTACAATATTTGGGCATTTGTGGCTTTTTTTTTCTACATGAGCACAAAGTTTTCAAGCTCTGTCATGGCATAGCATGTCAGTGCTTCATTTCTATGACCAGGCTTGTTTATCCATTTTTTGCTGGGCATGAGGGTGTTTCTCCTTCCTGGCTCTTACAAAGGGAAGTTGCTGTTTGCACTTCTGTAGGCCTAGTTTCTTTGCTCTTGTGTATGTGTGTAGGAGAGCTGGACCTGTTGTAATTCTATCCCAAGTATTTCAAGAAAGGCCTGGTTTTCCAAAGCAGATGTGCCATTTTGCATTCCTGTCAGCAGTTGGGGAGGGTTTCATCCTTCTTGTCCTCACCATAATTTCTATTGTTTGTAGTTTTTATTTTAGCCATTCCTAATATGTGTGGAATTAGTTCTCATTGTATAAAGTAGGACGTAGCCACACTGGGGCAGCCAGCAGGATTTTTATTCAAAGTAGGCCATGGTTGGGATCCACAGCTACAGAGGCTGTAGAGGGAATGCCATCTGCTGTGATTTCCTTCTGTCAGAAGCTGCAGTGCTAGGGTATAACAGCGCTTTGAGCTGCATGTGCTTAGAAGGAGCAGTAGAGATATACCCCATCACCCCCAGGGTTCCTCATTAATGTCAGCTCCTTCCCCTGGCTCCAGACCATCATCCCTGTTGCTAGGCAATTGCTGATCTGCTATCCAGAATGTGTTAGTTCCTGTTTCCTGAAATTTTAAAAAGACATAAATGCATGTAAAAATTACACATTTTATGTGGGTAAACTTTGCAGTTTCATGAACGGTACCCTAGTGTAGTCTTCTCCCACATGCAGTGTGTTATGTGTAACTGTCTTTGTTGAGTGCCCCATCATTTGGGTACACCACAGCTTATTCGACAGAGGGGTTTCCTTTAGGTTTTGGATGTTACAAACATAGACTTTTACATCTCCTGGGTGCACCTCTGGGAGTTACTCACATGATTGGTGGATTTTAGCATTCTACTGAATTGCAAACTCCTTTCTGAGTAGGAGTTAGATCTCACTTCACCTACTCTTCACATGGCTTGTTTTCCTTCTGCCCTGAGGACTTCCATTCTTGTGTGGGTCTGCCATGATGGGATCTTTGGTCTTGTGTGCTGGGCACATCCTTTTAATCTTAATGATGAAATATTTTCTTTCTGTGTACAGGATGTAAGCTATGTTATCTTCTGTATTTCTGTTATCTCTTGTCCCACTGTTCCCTGGCTTGCATTGTCTCTGAGAAGAAATCCGTTGTCTTCCTTATTTTTGTTCCTATGTGTAATATCATCTTTTTGTTTTTAAGGTTCTCTTAATTTCTGGTTTGGGGTAGATTGATAATTTCATGTTTGGTGAAGTTTTCTTCATGATTTTTAAGGCTTTGGTTTCATTGACTATCTTAGATTCATGTATTCATAGATTTATTCATTTAAGAAAAACTATGACCATTTCCAGTTGTTCTCTTTTTTCCCTGACCTGCCTTTCACAGTGTCCAATAATACAGGCATGCACACATGCACATGTGTACACTAAGAAATGTCTGACATGCCCTCATCCTTTGTGTTGATTTCTGTGTGTCTCATGTCTGGTAGTTTGTAAGACGTGTTTGCATTCACTGATTTCCTTTCTGCAGTGACTGAAGTCTTGCATTTCTGAAAGCACCTTTTGTGTCATTGCGACAGCTTACATTGTGCTCCTCATCTCACATACAGTATCTGGGGATAATAGTTGATTTCATTTCCAGTGCAGATCAGGTTTGGATCATTTTGATATTTTTAGTCAGATGCCTTACACACAAACTTGATTTAGCTGACTGCTGGATATGTTTGTGTTTCAATAAACTTAGCTCTAGTCCGAGAGGCAGATACATTACATGGTAATGCTGAGATTGAGATCTTTTGGATCTGATTGTAGTTTCACTACTTAAAATAGAATGATGTCTAACCTTGGACAAATTATTCTGCACTAGTGAAGCAGTGTTGTAAGGCAAGTTCATGTCACATGCTACCAAGAAACTAGAACCTCATCCTGCAGCTATAAGGAAACATGGGTGCCAGCAGGCAGGGAGCCAGGGAGAGGAGCTGAGTCTCAGACACAGAGAGCCACAGCCATGGCTGACACCATCGTCAACCTGTGAGTCTTTAGGCAAAAGATCCAACTGACCCAGTGAACTGAGATTGTGGATGGTGGTGCCATAAGCCATTGAGTATGTAGTGCTTTGCTTTGTTATGCAGCAGTAGCAAGATAATACAGTATACATTACCTATGACATTTTAAAATGTTTCTTAACAAGTCTTGGGTGTTTATCTATATCTATATTGCTCTGTACGCGGTTGCCTGACATTTTGTATTACCCCCCCATACACACACACACACACACACACACACACACACACACACACACATTCAGGATGTTCCCAGAAATGGGAGCCATGTGACTCAGTGTATCTGAATTCATAAAGATAGGCATGAAGCATGTGTCCCCCAGGACCCTGGGCTACAGCCTTGCCTATATTGAGAGCCAGCTTTGTTCAAGGACCAGCACCCTAACCCTAACCTCCCTAGAAAGGATGCCCAGTAGCACATCCATGTTGTAGGGTGTCTAGGAAACATTCACTATCATGCAATCTACCTAGGAGTGCTTGGTGATAAGAGTTGTTATCTTGGTAGTTACCGTGTTAAGTGCTACATGCCCTTGTATTTGCAGAGCTCAGTGAGTAGGGAGACCTGTTGGGAAGTCCAGTATATGCTAGCTTAGACAGTCAGGGAGGGAAACTGTTGAGTCTGTGACTCCAGTCACAGCCCCTCATCAGGGGCCCTGGGTCCTACCCCTCCCCAGCTCTGCTGAGGCTGGGAGGAGGCCTGCATTATTACCACTTTACCACCTCTGCTCTTCTTACTGGGCAAATCCTGTGGAGCACTAGGCAGTGTATGTGCCTGAAGACTTGGTATCTAGGAAGGGGTTAGGGTGTCCATTCTTGGGGGAATCTGTGCCTGCACAGATGTCAGTCAGTCCCTCAGTTCCTCCACTCAGGTGGCATTTGGTTCCTGCTTACATTGCATTTTGCGTAGTGGGAGACAAAGTATTGAGTTGATATTTATGAACATTCTGTGGACTCTCCAGTGATGGTTAGTGTTAATTGTGGACTCCAGAGAATCCGGAGTCACCTGGGAAATCAGCCTCTGGACGTCCCTGTTGGGGGTTACCCTGATTTCATTCACTAAAACAGGAAGACTTGTCCACTGTGCGTGGGGCCATTCCCTGGCTGGGATCCTGGACTGTGTAAGCAGAGGGGGAGCTGAGCTGCCTGCCTTCATCACCTGCTGCTTCCTCTGCCTGTGACGTAACCAGCTGTTTGAAGCTTCTACCCATCGATTGATTTCTTTACCATGACAGACTGTGAGCCAAAATGTTTTATCATAGTGACAGGAACTAGGGCAGCTCCAAAACACTTCACCGGAAGCCTCATTTTATTTCTCACAGGGCTGAAATGTCTTCAGAATTTTCCTAATGACCTAACAACACAGGTAAAGGCAGCTGCACCTGCATGAGGTGCTCTGGCCAGTGGAACACACTGGTGGGACAGGACACCAGGCACCCCCGCCTCAGCAGCTGCTCAGCCTCTTTGACCCTTATCCTGGGCCCGTGACCTGTCACCTTCCTGTCACCCCATCATAGTCACCATTCGTGGCTCCAGATCCTAGCTTTTGTGAATCATTTTTCTCACCTCTCAGGAAGTGCTTCTGAGTTCTATTTTCCATTTGGTTCAGTCTGACTCTCCACTTCCTGTCCCTGAAGTTAGAAAGAGTCTTTTTTGATCTGTCTATCCATAGCCTAATCTGCTAAAAAGCTGTGGCCCTGGGGTGCAGGCCTCGTCCTTCTTACCCAAAGACCCTAAACTACCTGCCAACTATTTCTTGCTTGACAGCATCTCTTTGCTACACCAAATAGGTTTAATGTGAAAACAGAGTTCACTTTATAGATACTTTGAGCACATTTAGTAAACTGTGATGGGTTTCTGTGGACGTTTCCTGGAAAAGCACTTGGAAGTCCATGGTTCTCACGATCCGAGGACTTGTGTTTGGGATTTCCATTCATTAGATGGCCCACTCAGCACTATTTAAATTGTAATAAAGAGGCTGGGTAGATTGTGAGCAAATGCCTCTGTATTGTTTGTGACTCTCCATCAGAGCAAAGTAAGAATCTATTTCTACTTTGCAATGAATAGTTTTTAGCCATGGAATTGCTAGCAGAGGCAAGGAAGGATGAATCTTATTTTTGTGGGTCTTGCCAGGAAGAAGAACGTAAACTTTGAAAAGTGTGTCATTTACCATTCACAGTCTAATGAAAAACTGAGAGAGGCTAGGAACTCTATAAAAATTCTGATATCAGCATTTAGGATACAGCAAGCTGGGGTATACAAGCCATGTAAGGGATTCACAATTGCCAGTTTACAGGCACTCTAATGAATCTTGTGCTATGAATCTTGTGCCAGCAATCACCATCTTGATTTTATTACCAAAAGGGACCCCCTTATGAGGAATAGGTCGGTGCTGGGTGCAGGTTAGCAAATGAACATGCTGCCACCTCCTCCCCCAGCTGAGGGGAAAAAAAAGGTCCAATTACCCTCGCCAATGCAAATGGCTCCCACAAAATGGCCACTTTGTCTAAAACTTTCTGAAAATGATATAGTGGTTGAAAACAGGAATAAGCAGCAAAGTGGGTATTCCTGGTAGGTATCTGTGACCGCTAGGGAGGCTGGGCAGCTGGGCAGAATTATCCTCTTGGTGCATGGTGCCAGCAAACAGAAGGGCGGCCAGGCAGGGCTCTATGCTGACACATTCTAGGCTGCCATCTTCTTCTTCTTCTTTTATCCAGTTTTCTGGTAACAGTGCCCAGGTTTGAGGGTTTGCTGTCCCCCAGGCCTGTGTGAGCAGTTCTTCAAAGATGATCTTGGACATCTTGAAAGCATGGAAAAAAGTGACAGAATTTGCCTTTGTGGTCTCTGACATCTCTGTGGGCCTGGGCAGATGTTGCCTCTTGGTGTGATGGGCCCTTCAATCCACAGGAGCCTTCTAGATCACAGGACCTTGATTGTAGGGGTCCTTGTGGCTATGCGAGTGGCCCTCCAGTTCAGCCTCTTTTTGTGATGTAACTAAGACTTGGTCTACAGCTTTGTGTTGGCATTTGTACAAACAGCCTAGTTGCTGTTGAGGGAGCTACTGTTCTTGATGTTGGACCACTGTGTGCCAAAGACCCTTGAAGTCCCACTGTGTTCTCTTACTAGGAAACGGTGGCAGGGTCTGAGGACGGTGTCCTTCGAGAACATCCTTGTTGCAGCAGTGGTCTCTGGGGCCCTGGCACATGGCCTCACTCCCTGATAGGCAGGGGATGTAGTGGGAAGTGTGCACATTCTCTGGAGTGCTGTAGCGGGACCTCTGAGGAACCAGGAATTGGTGTTATGTATGATTGTTAGCTGCCATGTAGGTACTAGGAATCAAACCCAGGTCCTCTGCAAGAGCAGCCAGTGCCATCTCTCCAGCCCCACAAACCAGTATTTTCCAAAAGACCATGATGTCACCAATATTGGGCAAAGCTAAAAAATACAAGGTGCACCTCTACATCCTAGGTTCATCATACAGAGTTTGTTGGTAAGGCTCTGGGCAATATGCCAGCATTATTTTAGGAACTGCCCCTTGTTGAACAGAAAGGCTCCCCAACCCAAGACCTGCCCCCAAAGGATGTTCTTCACCAGTTCCCTCAAGCCCTTTAGTAGAACTGAACCACAAGCATCTGTTGATGTTGTGATGTGGTGAAATATACACCCTGGTCTTTGAGTGACTGTTGCCTCACAGCTGTATCTGTCCCCTGGTGAGCTGTAAAATGCCCCTGTGTCTTCAGTACAGGAGAGGGAAGGTGGCCTTGTGCATCTCCCTGCTCTCCTCTGCCCCCTCCTTAAACTTATGACTCCTGATGTTCCTGGACCATTATGAGTACTCTGCCTTCCAGTGTTGGTCTGCTCTGTACATTATATAGAAACTTATGACTCCTGATGTTCCTGGACCATTATGAGTACTCTGCCTTCCAGTGTTGGTCTGCTCTGTACATTATATAGAAACAGTGCATCGTTTTAAGTTCTTGCATAGCCCACTAAGGCAGAAAGGCCGGCAGACAAAGAGAGCATCTGGAAGTCTCTGCGCATGGCCGTGCTCATGGCGTCAGACACACCTGGTGCCCTTGTGCTGCCCATGGGTCATCTTCATACCCACTGAGCCATATAAATGTCTTTCCCAATCTGGGACTTCAGAGTGTTCCAGGTCTGAAGGATTTCCAAAACAAGGTATGCATAGGTCGTATGGCCCGGTTCTCCAGCTTGGCCCTGCTGATGGCTGATCCACCTGTGCATCCAGTTGACCTTGCCACAGACAAACTCCTTGGTGCTCTTTGAGAATTATCCACATTCCAGTGAGAAGTGGTATCTAAGTGGATATGTGTATTCAAGTGTTCTTCTTAGGGCAAGGTCTGGAGCATCCTTAAAACTTCCCGAAAGTTGCCCATGTGTGGCCAGGTTTAGCGCACTCCAGGAGATTGAGTTTGTGACATCAGTCTGTCTCTGATGCTGACATATCAGGTGGCTTAGAATTGTCATCTGCAGGTAGAAATTTCCTGGCATGGTGACGCATGCCTTTAATCCTACCACTCAGGAGGCAGAGGCAGGAGGATCTCTGTGAGTTCAAGGCCAGCCTGGTCTACAGAGCGAGTTCCAGGCCAGCTGAGGCTACAGGAAGACCCTGTCTCAAAAACACAAACACAAAAAAGAAGAAATTGGGGAATCAGCTTGTTGCAGATCATCATCAGGGAGCCTCACCTGTCTCAAGCGGTGGGGAGACTACCTTAGAATTTAATTCTGAGTTTTGAAGAACATCTATCAAGTCCTTCTCTGAGGAGGCTGTGCAAAGATAAACTAGGATGGATTCCATTATTTAAGAAAGTAACTTGGGAATGAACTTGCCACCCGACCCAGCCATACCACTCCTAGGCATGTACCCCCAAGACTCACCCCACTGCAGAGATACATGCACGGCCATGTTTATTTCAGCTCTCTTCACAATAGCAAGGAGCTGGAACCAACCCTAATGCCCCTCAACTGACAAGTGGTTAGAGAAAATGTGGTACATCTACACAATGAAGTTCTATGCAGTGGTAAAGAAAGATGACATCATGAGCTTTGCAGGAAAATGGCTGGAGCTAGAGGACATCATGCTGAGTGAAGTAACACAGTCCCAGAAAAACAAATGAAGAATGGTATCCCTCATCTGTGGATGCTAGTGCCAATTACCCAGTTGTAAGTATTTCCTGTGCATGGCCCCTTGAGCTTTTGTCCAAAGCAGTTGGGAGTGATGCATATTGGAAACAACAACAACAACAACAGCAACAACAACAACAACAGAAAGGACTGCATCAAAGAACTGACTGAAACAGTGAACTTCTGCTCAAAACAGTTAACTTCCCCATGGAGAATATTAAGAAAGACTGAGAAAGAGATAAATAGCATGTTTGGCAGAGTGCATGATCTTTGGAGAGGTAGGGGATGGGGGGGGGGACACCGGTCTAGATTTCATAAATATATGTATAAATAAATTTTAAAAAAAAGAAATGCAGACTGACAATGAACTGACAATTATTTACAATCCACTTTCAGTTAATTTCACCAGAAATTGAGCTCGAGGACTGCTGACAAATAAAATATATTATTCATCTAAAAAAAAAAAAAAAGGAAAGTAACTTGGACTGGTAACTTGGACTAGGAGTTATAGCTGCTTCAGGTGAATAAGCAAGAGTCAGACCGTGGAGCCTGAAGGTGTCTTGCTGGAGGCATTCTGTCCTGAATGGTGGGCCTGGAAGTGTCGTAACCAAGTCCCACTTCCTGTCTGGCCTCTGCTTTTTGACCTCCTGCTTCTGCCGTTATGCCTCCTCTTCCAAGGTGGACTGTGTTCTTTCTTAAACAGTGAGCCAGACTACCCCTTCCTCCTTTAAGGTCCTTCTTGTTAGGCATTTGCTCACACCAGATAAATGTGGCTAATATAGAAAATTGGTACTAGGAGTGGAGCTGTTCCTGTGATATACTTGACCATATCATTTTAAGTAAACCTTTGGAACTGGTTTGTGGGAGGAGGGTGGAGAGGTTTGGGACTTTGTGCTAGAAAAGTTAGAATTCTGTAAGCAGAGCTTAATGGACCATCTTTATGGGAACGTGGAAAATCAGAGTACTGAGAAAAATGTGTGCAGTGGAGGCCTGGAACCTGGGGTTTCAGAGGGAGCAAGGGCTCTGCTGGGAACTGTGCTAGAGACAAACATGTTACATTATGGCAGAGTCTGGCGATCGCCATTGTTAGTTAAATATTTAGATTTTCAGTTTCACTTCAATGTTCATGATTTTTCTTTAATTTGTGTATAGAAAAAAGTGTAAGCTAACCAAAATGAGCTTGGAAAGAGATCTTCTGCATAGAACTCTCCCATCTCTGCTCAGGCCTGAGTGTCCCCTCATGGTGATTCCCACGATGAATGGTCAGGAAAGGCTCTAGAAGGTTCTCCAGGCAGCTGTGCTGCACCTGGGAGAACCCATTGCTATGCAGGAGTCCTGAGCATCAGAAAGCCCCCCTCCCCTTAACCAGTGTACCACAGAAACAATAGCCTGGAGCTTGCTGCAAAGGACTCAGGATGCATAAAAGTGCTCCCTTAAACTGCTCATCTCTGGGTGCTATAGCGGAGCAGGCTACCACTTACTTCAGGACCCGACCCTGCAGGGGAATCAAACTGAGCTTCCCACCTCAACGTTCATCTCACGTAGCCTGACTAACTGTGGATTAGAGCCTGGAGGTGAAATGTCCTTGGAGCCAGATGTCAACAAGATGCTACTTAGGGTGTGTGCAGCCAGGCAGGTGTCACAGGCAGGGATAGGGAAGAGGGCTGTGATTGGGCCCCCAGTGTGAGCTCTCAGAGTTTTCTCCAAACTCCCATCTGATTATCTCCCCTCAGCCTGTTAGGATAAATAAGCAGGAAGACACTGTACAGCTGAAGGTGCCATGAACTGCGGCAGGGAGAGGGCCATGCAGTGTCAGGTGTGGGGACCCCAGTCCCAGAGAATCCCACGCGCCTAAGCTCCAGGCCCAGCAGGAGCCTGCCTTACAAATTGCACCATTGTAGAGGCTGCGTTCTGGTGGAAAGTTCATCTGGATCTCACCCTCGCGTGAAATTGCAGAGCCGCCACTGGAAAGCCTGAGACCTTTGGGGACTTCCCAGACAGAAAAGTCAGAATGGAGCACATGTCCCGGACTCCACTCACTCACATCTTGGTGTGCGGAAGAAGCTCGTGTTTAGTTCCATCATTTTTATTACTGACTTTTCAAGTAGGCTTAAAAGGGAAACCGTGAAATGCCATCACTATCAGCTTACGGCAACCTCAGGACTGTCCTTCAATAAGAAGCTGGCTGTGTAAAGCACACAGTGACTCCCCAGCCCTCCACTCTTGCTTTGGATTACTCAAGACTTGGGGTGACCTTATGTCTTCATACGCTTGGCCTCGGTCTGTGCTTTTGTGGTAGGGAAAACAAATGGCAGCCCGGGGAAACATCCACCCAGCTGTCCGCCCCTATCTTGCCTGGGTACAGAGGGTGGGTTTTCTGTTCTTGAAGAATTGTGAGGAAGAAAAAGGAACCGTGACTAGAGACCATTTCTCAGCTGGAGCTGTATGCAAGAGGGGGCCCCCTCATAGGCTGAATGCAGACCGAGAAGTAGGGGGTGTTTGCATCTTTGAAAAAGTGGTATGGGATCCCCATCTTGGTCTGGTTGGAGGTGGCTTAGTGTGGGGGTCCATGTCTGGGCAGAGGTGGCCTAGTGTGGGGTCCATGTCTGGGTGGAGGTGGCCTAGTGTGGGGTCCATGTCTGGGTGGAGATGACCTACTGTGGGGTCCATGTCTGGGTGGAGGTAGCCTAGTGTGGGGGTCCATGTCTGGGTGGAGGTGACCTAGTGTGGGGTCCATGTCTGGTAGAGGTGACCTAGTGTGGGGGTCCATGTCTGGTGGAGGTGACCTAGTGTGGGGTCCATGTCTGGTTGGAGGTGACCTAGTGTGGGGTCCATGTCTGGGTGGAGGTGACCTAGTGTGGGGTCCATGTCTGGGTGGAGGTGGCCTAGTGTGGGGTCCATGTCTGGGTGGACGTGGCCTAGTGTGGGGTCCATATCTGGGTGGAGGTGGCGACCTAGTGTGGGAGGTCCATGTCTGGGTGGAGGTGACCTAGTGTGGGGTCCATGTCTGGGTGGGGATGACCTACTGTGGGGTCCATGTCTGGGTGGAGATGACCTACTGTGGGGTACATATCTGGGTGGAGATGACCTAGTGTGGGGTCCATGTCTGGGTGGAGATGACCTAGTGTGGGGGGTCCATGTCTGGGTGGAGGTGACCTAGTGTGGGGTCCATGTCTGAGTGGAGGTGACCTAGTGTGGGGTCCATGTCTGGGTGGAGGTTGCCTAGTGTGGGGTCCATGTCTGGGTGGAGTTGACTTAGTGTGGGGTCCATGTCTGGTAGAGGTGACCTAGTGTGGGGGTCCATATCTGGTGGAGGTGACCTAGTGTGGGGTCCATGTCTGGTTGGAGGTGACCTAGTGTGGGGTGCATGTCTGGTGGAGGTGACCTAGTGTGGGGTCCATGTCTGGTGGAGGTGACCTAGTGTGGGGTCCATGTCTGGGTGGAGATGACCTACTGTGGGGTCCATGTCTGGGTGGAGATGACCTAGTGTGGGGTCCATGTCTGGGTGGAGATGACCTAGTGTGGGGGGTTCATGTCTGGGTGGAGGTGACCTAGTGTGGGGTCTGTATCTGAGTGGAGATGACCTAGTGTGGGGGGTCCATGTCTGGGTGGAGATGACCTAGTGTGGGGTCCATATCTGGGTGGAGATGACCTAGTGTGGGGTCCTTGTCTGGGTGGAGGTGGCCTAGTGTGGGGTCCTTGTCTTGGTGGAGATGACCTAGTGTGGGGTCCATGTCTGGGTGGAGATGACCTAGTGTGGAGTCCATGTCTGGGTGGAGGTGGCCTAGTGTAGGGGTCCATGTCTGGGTGGAGATGACCTAGTGTGGGGTCCATGTCTGGGTGGAGATGACCTAGTGTGGGGTCCATGTCTGGGTGGAGATGACCTAGTGTGGAGTCCATGCCTGGGTGGAGGTGGCCTAGTGTAGGGGTCCATGTCTGGGTGGAGATGACCTAGTGTGGGGTCCATGTCTGGGTGGAGATGACCTAGTGTGGGGTCCATGTCTGGGTGGAGATGACCTAGTGTGGGGTCCATGTCCGGGTGGAGATGACCTAGTGTGGGGTCCATGTCTGGGTGGAGGTGACCCAGTGTGGGGTCCATGTCTGGTAGAGGTGACCCAGTGTGGGGGTCCATGTTTGGGTGGAGGTTACCTATTGTGGGGTCCATGTCTGGTGGAGGTGACCTAGTGTGGGGTCCATGTCTGGGTGGACGTGGCCTAGTGTGGGGTCCATGTCTGGGTGGAGATGACCCAGTGTGGGGTCCATGTCTTGATGGAGATGACCCAGTGTGGGGTCCATGTCTGGGTGGAGATGACCTAGTGTGGGATCCTTGTCGGTGGAGGTGACCTAAGTGGCTCAGTGGACACTGTTCAGTAGCTGGTTTGGTCAGAGGCCGGCTGGCCCCAGCATGGCCGGGCTCTGCACTCAGGCTACTTTGCATCTGACTTACCTGTGTGGAGATATGTGCACTCAGCACCTGTGCTGTACAAATGTGTGCAGAGTGCCACCCCCTGTTCTATGTGCAGTAGGTTTAGCATGCAAGGAAGACAAAGGTCCTGTTCTCACACAGGGCATGGGTGGTGCCAGTGGAACACCCTGGTCCAGTGTTGGCTGGAGACTCCATAGTGAGTGGTGAACACTGCACATTACAGTATTTGAGCTTGAACCTTAGCTGGGCCTCTTCCTCATGGTGGAACGCTGGGCAGATCCCTTGGTCTTTTTGCAAGCCAGCTTCCGTCTGCGAGCAGGAGGGGTGTCTTGCTTCACATGGTGGGCAACAGGAGTCCTGAACACAAGACACATTGTCTCAAGTGTTCTAACTCTGAGTGTCACGTTGCCCACCTGAGCAGCAGCCTCTGAGCTCTGCAGCAGGAAAGCACAGCTGCCTGTTTCCACAGGGCCCTTGTTACCCAGGCTCATTGCCCCGCTGCTCCAGTTCCTGCCCCCTCCCCTGCTTTCTCCTTCCTGTCTCCTCAGCTATGGTGAACCACGCAGCAGGTACCCTTCTTACTTCACCTAGAAGCCTTCCTGAGCAGATGTAAATGGCAAGGAGGTTCTCACATTGTCTTTAACGTGTAGGATCACGTTCCTTAGTCTCTGCATTGTTTCTTGTCATTTTTCTCACTCATTATCCCTCCAAGTCAGCTGCTTCAGGTTTTACTCAATCCCGTTTCCTAATCACAGAATAGCCCAAGGTGTGATGTTGAAAGTGTTCTGACCATTATCCGATTTGTTCCTCCCTCTCCCAGAAAGCAGGATGCTAAGTGCCCCCCCCCACAGACAGCCCTTGTAACACTCCCACACAGGTGCTTCCACACAACACATGCATACTAAATTCACTGGGCTGCAGCTGAAAGTTCATGTGAGAGCATGTCTATGTTATTCTTCAAGAAGCCGTTTCTGTATTGCTTTTCATGAAAGTGCCAGGGGTTAGCATCTTCCCTCCTTTTCCTCACCACATAATGGTGAGTGATTTGGTGAGTGACCTGAAAGGTACTGCCTTGACCCCTCCCTCAGGTGTGAGCTCTCCTCGCCTATTCTTTCTAGAGGCCTGCTCTTCTGATTGGTGTCAGGCTGATGTGTCTTTTCTTCTTGAAAGCTGGGAGAAGCCATTTCCTGTTTGAATCTATAGTACGGAGGTACAGTGAAGGACCCTATCTGATAACCTTCTACACTGCATTAGAATCACCCCAGGGCCTCATCTTGGGGACCCTGCACCCTGAAGCTCCTCTGAACCTGCACCTCTCTGTCCTCATACCCACAGCTACCATCTTGCACAGAGCTTTGGTCCTAGAGACCCATACCTGGGTTCTATGGTGATGTCACCTCAGCCCTGCACATTTACTGAACATGCTCAGACTCTTAACTGCTTGTGGTAAGACTGATACATGCAGAAAGAACGTCCTGGAGCAGTGGACCTGGAGGCAGTGGGTGATGAACACTTTCCCGTGCCTCTCATGAGATCGGGGAAGCAGGGGAGAAGGGCGTTGGACAGTAATCCATCATCACTCAACATGAGTGGACAGTGAAATCATGCCCGGGGCAGCAGTGCTGCGTGGGAAATGCCCACTGTGGAGGCCGCTCTTCGAAGGAGGGTCCTGGCGGGTAGTTTGGGAATCTTTCTTTTTCTCCACAAACTGGCAAGAACAGCACTCATTACTTTCCTTGGATTACTCATTTCCAAATTAAATTAATCAGGTTAGATAGACATCTGTGTTGGCTCTCACCACTGCCCAGGCAGGCTGCCCTCGGAATGGCCCTCTTGGCTCTCAGCTGCCATGGGGCATCTTGAATATAGAAATTGGCTATGACCTGCCAAGGTGGCCACCTCAGACGTGGTCAGGTTCCCATACAGATTAATAGGAGCCCTAGCAGCCTTGTCTGATGACTTACTGGGAAGCAGTAATTAGAAAACATTTTTCATAGTGGAAGCTGAGGTTTAGCTATCCAGAGAAATTGGATATTTCAAAATACTCCTAGTTGGTTAGTGAAACATTAGTATTAATGACAAATTAATATTAATATCAATATCAGTGTTGAGTGTGTAGCCTTTGGGAAAGGAAAAGAAAGGCTTCAAGGACCAGATTTAAGTAGCCCCCGCACGCCTTCCTGTTCGGCAGCATTTTTCATCTGAAAGCGTTTTTGTAACTCAAAAACTTAGATGTGAAAAATTCAATGCATTGGGAAGAGGCGTCAACATTTGAACTGTGGATGATTAAACCTTTATGACTGAAGTAATAGGTTCGGCTGTGTCTTCCCAGTGGAGCTACAGGGAGAGTCCTTTCTAGTTTGCTAACAGTAACTCGCAAACATGGTCCACACTGGATCCTGTTTCTTCTCCAGGCCTGAGTGATAGTGGGGGTTAATACTGCCAGGGCTTTTGCTTATGTTTCTGTTGAATCAAGGCTTCGTAATGACTTGAAGTCTTCAGCCTGAGGCGTGGACCTTGTGTGGCTCAGAGCTGTCCTTGAAAGCAGAGTTTTCTGCATGGATGATAGGGACCCACCAGCAACTGCCTGGCTCCCATCTATGAAGTACAGACTTTGAATACCTGAGAGTCCTCTCTCAGGCCCCTTAGAGGAGACTCACACCCACTGCTGGGGCCTCACGGTAGATCATTGGGAGGGGGGTCCGATCTATTTAGCTTTAATCTGATCTAAAATAAATGGAAGTCCTTGGAGAAACCACCAAGGAGCTGGCTGCCGTGTCACCTCTGTGTTGAAAAGAGCAGGTTGGCATCCAAGGATTCTCAAGCTTCACGGTGGATCTGAGACAGAAGACAAGCACTCTCCCTACTCCCACGGTCACTGCAGTAAAAGCAGAGTCGATTTTGTCACAGTGGTATATTACAGCCATGGAAATTCCCCGTGGCTCAGTGGTCCGTGACCAGCAGACGTCCCCGTGGGCCGACAATTAATCAGGCTCTGCTGAGCCTTTGACTGGCGACAGTTGCAGATGTCACCTCATGCGAAAAGTTAAACCTCAGTTTTCCTCAGGAAGGAAAAATAAAGTTTATTTTCCTATTCAAGAACTGTCTTACCTCTTCATTGAATGACCCACTTTTTATATTTTAATTCCATGTCTGTATGATTATGAAGCAGGCACGTTTTGAACCTTAATTTTTTTTCTTTTTTAAAAGTCCCAAAAGACTATCGTGGCATTGACTGGGAGAAAAATGCCAAGAGCACCACTTCCTTAGCTATTTGCCTCCAAGTGTGATGGGGGTGTCTGATAACCCTGGGGTCACAGTGTCTTAAAACTGACAGGAGTGCCTGGGTGGACCTCTGGAGGTTCAGGAAGACTCACAGGTTGACTGAAGGACATGCTTGGGTTCCCACTGCTGTCCGAACAGATGTGGTGAGGACACATGCCAGAAGTTCGGTCTTTCTCACTAGGACAGTGGTGGTGGGCAAGGGTGCTGAGGTGAGCCCATGCACCCAAGGACACGCACTCCGTCTGCCTCAGCATTTCCTCTTGTCCCCTAGCCTCCAGGTTATGGACATGGTCGTTGCAACTAGAACGCAATGAAAAGATGCCAGCTTGGGAGGCAGTAAGACATGGCAAGGCTGTCCCTGCCCGCCTGGAGCACCCAGGCACCCTGGCCTCATAGACCTGCTGTCCTTCTCCTCCCATCCTGCCACTTGACACAAAAGGTGAACTTTTTGCTGTGATTTATGTGCCTTTTTGGTATCTACACAGACTTCTGGATTGTCTCAGAAATGTCACACACTGCTTGGGGAATGTCTGCAAGTATATTTCATGCATTTTTACATTGCAACTCAGAAAGTCATCTTTGGACATTAGTGCATCGAGACTGATGTCTGGCAGGAAACAAAGAGGTCGTTCTTAGGTTTACGTCATCAGACATCTAATGAGATTTTATAAACCCCCCAAAACCTAATTCCTTGAATGCCCATCTCAATCACAATTTGAGGACATTTTTGCAAACTCATATAAACAGGTAACGGATGAGCTCAGATTTCTGCCACATATTTATTGCACTATCAGCCGAAATTTTTGAAGTGACAAGAACCAAAATAATCATTAATTTTTATAGGGCAAGGATCTGGCTTTTTGTCTGACACAAAGCTGTATAAAAAAACTGCTTCTGATTTTATGCACATTGTTTTTAGTTAATGATTTTCAGCTGTTTGTTGTTCCTCTGATAGCATGAAAATGCTCCATATGCTCAGCCAAAAGACAAATGATTAGCAAATGAAATTCCGGACAGCTGTCTGACTGAGCGCGTTGGGTTGATAGCATTCTGCTATCATAATTAGCTTAAGCTTTGGGTTAATTAACTTTCTACCTGGATATGCATAATAATGGCCAACTGCAAAAAGCAAGAAGCTTTCAGTACACCAACAACATTGCTGTCTTTTTTATTTGGTATTTCAAGAGCATATTAGAATTTCAAGAGTGATTAATCCTGGGAATATTGTCATCTACTGTAGATTTTATTTGCAAGCCAGATAATACTGAAACAATTGGAATCTATTATAGAGCAGAAATAGCATTTTAAAATTGTAATTAAAGTTTCTAAAAGCAATTGCTAATTTCAAATGCCTTTGTTGGCAAGAATATTGGGCATACTGCTTCTTGTATGGGCAGCTTGTCTGGTACAAAAAATACCAGCACTTACACTGTGAAGAATCAAACTTTCTTTTATTTAAATTCTGTATTGAAATCACCAGCTATTTTATGTAATTTGAAACTGAGATTATTCTGTACTTTGAAAGGTACCACTTCCCCCCTCCCACACATACCCCAGATTCCCACGATAACTGTCTCTTTCTCTGAAAGGCTTCCTTATCTTTGTTAAAGTGCACAGTGGAGGGCTGGCAGTGGGGTGAGGTGCCCGGTGCCCTCTGTGTCATAGGAGTCTCTCTGGGTGTGAAAGGTTGGGGTTTTAGGAGTCTGTGATATACATTTGTAGCCTGGTATTTATTTTCTACCCAAAGCAGTTTATAAATCAATTTACCGATTTTATGAAATGGGGAGAGAAATGGCTTTGTCTCCTTGTTTCCGTGATTTACCAAAGCATTCTCTAAGACGCTCATCATCTTAAGGGGCTGCTCGGGGCCTTGGAGAACACAGGCTAGTGAAGTGGATTGTGGGTTCAGAGTAAAAATTGTAGTTTACATTTCCCCAAGCACCAGAGAGCCTAGCACTTAATTCTGAAATAAGCCATGCCTGTTGTTACACTCAGAAAAATATTTTGCCTTCTGAAAAAAAATAAAAAAAACATTCTTTCCATATGCAGTGGACAGTGAAGGCTGCATGGTAAGCGGGTCTGCCTGGGCTGCAGAGGATACCACTTACAGGATCGGTGCTGGCTAATGTGTGCTTTGTCAGACGTGGCTGCTGGTCAGTCCTGGGCTCCTAAGCACCCACTCGGTCACTTCATGCAAGTTTTATGGTGCTGTCAGAAGCCATTTTTCAAAATTGGCTTCATTTGCAGACATGTCCGGGCATCCACTTTCTCCTGTGGTTCCTGAGCAGAGTGGCCCCTGGGGCTTTGTCTGCTCTGGGGACCCTGCTAAGAGAAGGAGGTATCCCCAACAGGCCCTGTTTGCACCCCAAGTCTACCATCCTGGCGTTTGGGCTGCGACTACCTGTCCTTTAGCTGTACCCATTATGGTATCGCCAGCAAGGCTGGCTGAGATGTCCTCTCTTTTTGTTCAGTCTGTCTCAAGCTGTATAAACAAAGATGGCAGAGGAGTTGGTTCAGAGGAAAAGGAGCCTAATCACAGCTTTGGTGTCAAACCTTTAAATTTGGGCCCCAGCTTCCACAGTACATAGTAACTCCATGATTATTTCTTTGCCTCTAAGATTCTTCTAATGTTTGACTAAATTAAACTTGAATAAATTCAACATACAGAACTTGAGTAGATTTGTTTCAAAACTTAAAAAAAAAAAAAAAGACGTAAAAGAAATAATGCAGACTTTGGGAGAAGTGATATTTTAACCAGGCTATTACTAGCTCTTGAAAAGAAATGAGGGGGGGGGCAGAGGCCCCCAGACCCCACTCGAGGGCGACGTTTGCTGAGTATTTTAAATGCCATTTCAAACATACTGTCAACTAATGATATTATTTCTTTAAAAAAAACCTTATTCTAGTATTTGCGGTGCTTGATTTTTAATTTCTTTTAATGTCAAAATTATTTATTTGGCCTATTCCATTCCAGATGTGTCTGTGGAGGGCACATTAATTTATATTCCCTTTTCATGGGCCCTGTGCCCATCTGTACATCATTTCTGAATTTCGTCTTCTCTCCCGAGAGTTCACCTATTCATACTGTAGGTTTCATTTGCTGTGTAAACAGAACAAACAGACAACGCAAAGATTCCCTACAATGCCAGAAAAATAATTCTTTTCAACAACACAGTGGATCATATTTAAAAAAACATCAAGAATGCAATCCATACGCAGCCCCATTTTTTCCCACTTTTATTGTCCTCCTGAGGAAAGGCTCATGTTACGACCGCATGTTTCCCCTGGATTTGATAAGTTCATTTTTATTAAAAATACATCCAAAACAGCATTTTCCAGTAATCCTCAAACACGTGTGTGGACATTTCTTTGTTTTGTGTGTGTGCATGTCTCCCTGGCCTCGCTTAGAATGTCTTACTCAACTGGTGTGTGTGTGTGTGTGTGTGTGTGTGTGCGCGTGTTTGTGTGTGTATGTATCTGCATGTGTGTGTGTCTGTCTGTCTGTGTGTGCGCATGTATCTGCATGTGTGTATATCTCTGTGTGTGTGTTGCATGTGTGTGTATATCTCTGTGTGTGTGTTGCATGTGTGTGTGTGTGTATGTGTGTGTATGCAGGGCTAGCCACATGCATTATGCTGTGTTTGTATGAAAAGCAACATTAAAGAATGGTGATTTTTTTTTTCTTTCTGACATTTACAAATAAAGAGGGACATGAGTTATTTATGCTCCAGTGTTGCTGCAAAGTCCTTATCTCCGCATGGCACTAAACAAGGATTTGTTGTGGGATTTGCGAGGGCCGCACAGTGCTTCTGTGTTAAGCACCCAAAACTCTAGGGGACTGGCACTAATTTCCTCTCTCTCGTAAAACAACATAGTATTCATAACAACTCAAGAGGCTTGACATAAGTAATGACGGCATGTGCCTGTGAAGATTACCACCCAACAGTGTAATCAAGGTGCTAGGTACTAATGCAAGTTAAATTGAGACAATAATGCTGGAACTTGCGTTGTGGGATTAGGAGGGTACTTGAAATGCTGACGTGAGCACACCCCGCCTTCCTCCTGTCTGCCTTTCCATTCCTGTTTATACTTAATGACCTCAAAATTTGTATGTCGTTAACACCATGTTCTGAAGTGGGAGAGAACACGGTTTGGGAGGGAAAGATTCCCTGTCTTCGTTGACTTTTGTCTCTTTTGGTAATTGGTGGCTTTTCCTGCCTACCAGGGAGCAGCCCGCACAGCAGTGAAGCCCCTGAGGTCTCCGTAAACATGCTGTGGGCACCAAGTGCTTGGCGCCTGGCGATGCCAGTAATTTACATACTTTGAATGAAAAGTCATTTGTGCCTGCAAAATTGTTATTGCTGGAACAAATTTAAATACTAGTCATATGGAAATTTGAAATAAAGTCATATTAAATTTTGATGCTCAGATCAATATTGTAGAGCCCAGGTAATTAAAGTGGGTTTGTTTATTTGGCTCCTTATAAATAAAAAGGGCTTAATACAGACTAATTACACAGAATCTTTCGTCTACGGTAGGATAATAATGGCAGCAATTTAAAGTGATATTAAATGTGAATTAATGAAGGAATATTGAGTCTCTTTGACTGTATTAAGCTGTGAAATGACTCCTCATCTCAATTTAACTTTCTGTCTTGAGCAGAATGATTGATAAGCGGTGGATTTTTGTAGGGGTGACATATAACAGTATTCAAATGTGGTATTTAATTAATAACTGCAGGATACATGGTTCCGTAGTGTTTGGGGAAGGGTCAGACATGTCCAGTTTCACTCACAAGTTCATGGGCCCACTCAGAGTGTCCAAGCCCTTTGGGGGCTTCAAAGGACTCCTGCCGGGGATGTATGGCTTGCAGAGGGGGCTCAGAACTTTGCTCACCCAATAAGGAAGTGACTTATTCGAAGCCCAGGAAAGTACAGATGATGAAGATATGCCCTAGGGAGTAGGGCTAACCACACTTAAATCCTGAGAAGGAAAAGAACACTTTTTCTCCTCATGGGCCACCCAAGAAAGAATTGCCTAGGAGTAACACAAAGAGTGGGCCCTGGGTGCCTGTGCTGCTGCCGGTGGCTTCATCAGTAAAGTGCTTGCTGCACAAGCATGAGGACCCAAGCTTGGATCCCCAGCACCATGTGAAAAAACAGGCACATCAGTACAGGCCTATAATTCTAAAATCCCATTACTGGGAGGCAGAAAAAGGCACATCCTGGGCACTTATCACCAGCCAGGCTAGCTGAATCGGTGAGCATCTGGTTCAGTGAGACACCCTGTCTCAAAAAATAAGGTGGAGGGGCTAGAGAGATAGCTCAGCAGTTAAGAGCACTTGCTGGGCCGGGGACGTGGTGGCGCACGCCTTTAATCCCAGCATTTAGGAGACAGAGGCAGGTGGATCTCTGTGAGTTCAAGGCCAGCCTGGTCTACATAGTGAGTTCTAGGCCAGCTGGGGCTACAGGGAGACTCTGTCTCAAAAACACCAAAAAAAAAAAAAAAAGAGCACTTGTAACTCCAGCTCCAGGGGATCAACACTCGAGGGCACTTGTACACACGACATAACACACATACATATGGAGGAAAAAAAAACTTAAAAGAAATAAGGTGGAAAATGATAGAGAAAAATTCCCAGCATTAACCTCTCACCTCCAAATGCATGTCCACACATGTGCATGCATACACACACACACACACACACACACACACACACACACACACACCACAATCCAAAAGATTGGCTTTGAGGAATAGCTAATACTACATTGGATTATCCTGTAACATTTAACTTAGGAGCCACAGGTCCTTTCTACACGAATAATTTTCTGAAAAGGTGCTCTGGTGTTTTGTCTCTGACCCAAGCAGTTTTAATACCCTTCCAGGCCAGTGACCATACCGCTATCATTAAGTAACCTCTGGGTGGGTTGTCTGCCCACTGGCGTGTTTGTGTTTTGCTTTGTTTGTTTGCAGAGCACCGTGTATATAATTTCCTCCCACTGCGATGCATGTCACACCCAGGTTAGCATGTCTGCCCTTCTAAAGGGTCCTGCTTGAAGGTCAAGACTTTGCACTGAACACCCTTTTTATATATATATATTACAAATTGCGAGAATTGTTCATTAATTTCCATCTTGAAATGCCATGTCAAAGCTCTAAAGGAATTCACAATGCCAGTGTCCCTTGGACGGCTCCTCAACATGGTCCAGTGCGAATTTCTGATGAAATTACAGGTGCAGGGAAATGCAGAATTAGAAATATATCTGATGTCGCAACACTTGTGAAGCAATAGCTTTGTTGATGACAGGACAATTCCATTTTTGACAGTTTAATTTACTGTTGCCAGTGGACAAGAGCAAGAGGAGAGAGCGGGGTTAGCCACCTGCCCCACGTGCCGTGTTTCACACGCGAGGTTGCAAAATCATGGCTCCCTCAACCTGTCGGGCTCAAATGAGAAGGTTTTCAGCTGGGAAAATGGAATATATCAGTGTATGTAATATTGCCTGACCTCATAAAACAAAAGGGAAAACTGCAGATTCTGACAGCCATTATGAATCTTGTATCAGCATCGAGAACGACTCGGAGCGGGGGTACAGTACATGTTTATAATAGAAAAAAAACAGGGTTGCCACGTTGACTTGCAATACGGGACGAAAAAATGACTTGTCAGTAATTCGTTCTCAGATGTTAAAGAGGCTGTTGAATTTACTAGTATATACACGGAAGAATGTTTAGCCCGGAGCAGAGTGTGGAATAGTCTCTACACAGAGGAGCCTGCGAAGTTAGTCCTACATGAAGTTGGATTGTAATGGAAGGTAGATGGGGATAAATCCCAGGTTAGGTTGGTGGCTGCTTCAGTGGGGCCCGATTTCTCATTACCACGTGGACTACATACAACCCTGTACTCCCACCCCTGTAAATGTATAAATAATAGGAGTTCTCCAATAAAGCAAATAGTACTGTTTCAAAATTATGAGGATAGCTTGGACTGAAGGGCTTGTTGGAAAGCTGGGGTACTGGAGCATGCCTTTCTCTTTTATGCTTAAAATGTTTTATTTCTATTAGAATAAGGCACCATCTCTATGCATATAATTAGATGCACTGCAGTTTAGCATTTCTACCTGATAGTCTCTTCCTTAACCTTCTTTATGTTATTCCATAACAACATTCTTACATACAGTAATTATCTCAGCAGTTTTTGCTAACTTTTTTAATGGAGGCAGATGTGGAAAGTTTTTGAAGTGAGGAGCCCTGAGCTCTCTTGGGCCCCTCCATTCCGTGCCTACCATTTCTTCGGGCATGTTGGGTGTGGAGTCCAGAGATCTCTTTGTTTACAGTGATTCCTGGCAGTTGATTTAAGTGAAGTAAAGCATGCCTAACTAATGCAGTGTCTCTGTGGCACCCACATGCTCCTGTCAGCTGCTGGTGCCCGTACAGAGCCCTGTGTTCACCACACAAGCAGTGCCTAGGCTTCATATGGCAGGTGTGCTGAAGGGTGCTTAGCACGTGACCAAAGGACAGGACTATGCAGGGACCAGAGTGCCAACCCAACAGAAGATAGGTCTCAGAACGAGGAAGGTGTTCAGTCCAGGGACATCGTGGCCTTGTCACGATGGGAGAGAGTCCTCTCTCCCATCCAAATTGCCTCGATAGTAAAGTGTTCTGATCGCTAGTGTAGAAGAACCCAGAGCAACACTGCTCTGCCCCCAGGAAACCCTCGTTCGGGGTGATGGTGAGTGAAAACCAAGGTGAATAAGGTTCAGAGCTTTAGGCCAAGTCTCCTGTTCAACACCAGGGTAAGTCTGAGCTTGGTGGGTGTGGCCTGTGGAAGTGTGTACTGGGTAAGGCCCAGTAAGCCACGGGGTGTCATGAGAACTCAGGAGAGGGCCTACTGCATGGTGGTGAAGCAGCCTCCGAGGGAACCATGTTGACAGTGCAGATGGGGTTCTAAGCTGAGCGAGGCCTCCAGAGGAAGGCTAGGAGCTTGGTGACAGCTACAACAGGAGGACAGATGCATTGAGACTGGGCGACTTCTGTTGGTTTAGGCTTTGAAAGCCACAGGCATATGCAAGGGTAGGTGCCTGCTTCAAAGGCATTTCTCTGATGCATAGTTGGCCACTGTTTGGGTTCTTGTAGAGTATGTTCTTGTCTAATCAAATAAACGAACTAAAGTAACCCTGTAGTCTGTAGAAACTAGGAGTTTTTGAAGACATGGGATATGAAAATAGCTGACATTAGGACATACTGATTAGTTCAGATACAGTGGCCCTGTAGTAATCTCCCTTTAATGTCTGTAACTGGTCATTGCTATACTAAAGACAGAAGCCTTACAGTGGATGGGTCTGCTGGCCCCTGTAACCTTCAGGTCAGAGCTGCCTCTCCCCCTCCCCCTCTCCTCCCCCTCCCTCTCCCCCTCCCCTTCTCTCCCTCTCTCCCCCTCCCCTTCTCTCCCTCTCTCACCCGCCCCCTCTCCCTCTCCCCTTCCCCTTCTCTCCCTCTCTCCCCCTCCCCCTCTCCCTCNGTGGCCTTGTCACGATGGGAGAGAGTCCTCTCTCCCATCCAAATTGCCTCGATAGTAAAGTGTTCTGATCGCTAGTGTAGAAGAACCCAGAGCAACACTGCTCTGCCCCCAGGAAACCCTCGTTCGGGGTGATGGTGAGTGAAAACCAAGGTGAATAAGGTTCAGAGCTTTAGGCCAAGTCTCCTGTTCAACACCAGGGTAAGTCTGAGCTTGGGGGTGTGGCCTGTGGAAGTGTGTACTGGGTAAGGCCCAGTAAGCCACGGGGTGTCATGAGAACTCAGGAGAGGGCCTACTGCATGGTGGTGAAGCAGCCTCCGAGGGAACCATGTTGACAGTGCAGATGGGGTTCTAAGCTGAGCGAGGCCTCCAGAGGAAGGCTAGGAGCTTGGTGACAGCTACAACAGGAGGACAGATGCATTGAGACTGGGCAACTTCTGTTGGTTTAGGCTTTGAAAGCCACAGGCATATGCAAGGGTAGGTGCCTGCTTCAAAGGCATTTCTCTGATGCATAGTTGGCCACTGTTTGGGTTCTTGTAGAGTATGTTCTTGTCTAATCAAATAAACGAACTAAAGTAACCCTGTAGTCTGTAGAAACTAGGAGTTTTTGAAGACATGGGATCATGAAAATAGATGAACATGTAGGACAATGACTGATTAGTGCAGATACAGTGGCCTTTAGTGAATCTCCTTTATCTGTCTGTAACTGGGGTATAGTGTATAATAAAAGACAGAAGCAGGAAAGGGGTAGGGGGCGGATGGCAACGGGAAACGGAAGGGCAGAAAGTGTAAGAGACAAAAAGAAAAACGAAAAAAGAAAAATGAGACGAGAATAGAGAAGAGAAAATAGACAAGGAGAGCAAGGGCGGAACAAAGAAAAGGCGAGAAAGAGAGAAAAGAAAAAGAGGAAGGGAGAAAAAGCAGGCGAAAGAAAAGAGAGATAGTGTAGAAAAAGAAAAAAAAGAGAAACGCGCAAAGCAAACGAGAAAAAGCGAAAAAGGAGAGAACAGAGAGAACAGAGAGAAAACCGAATAGAAGACAAAAAGACAGTAGAAAAAGAACAGCGAGAAGGAGAGAACTCGCGCCCAGATGAGCGCCAAATAAAAACAGCACACCGGAGACCCCCTATGCCTACCCCTGACCTCTCTCGCGAACACGTCCCCATCAACCCCGACCTGCTCCCTCTCCCCTCTGATGGCTGCCATCTAGACCCCAGACACGTGCGCAGACCACCTTCAACACGAACCTCCAACGACCCCCCCCATCCCCTCCCCCTCCCCCTCCCCCTCTCTCTTTCCCCTTCTCCCCACCACATAGACATCAGAAGTTACTGGAAGGAACTGTACTTACCACACTCTTCTCCAGCCATGCTGCCCTCCTGGCCATGTCTAGAGCTTTGCAAGTATGTCCCTTGGCTATGCTTGCCCTGTCCCAGCCATCCATGTGGCTAGGCCCTCATTCTCATCAGTCCTCTTGCCCAGGGTTTCCTAGTGACCCCTCATCCCTAGCAGAGGAGCCCCCACCATATTCCTGCTATGCTTTTTGTTCTCTAGAGCAAGGACTGGCCAGCCTTGGCTCTTGAGCTGGTTACTATTTGGAAAACGCAGCTCTGTTGGAACACAGCCATGAGCACTCGATCATGTGGGCTGCCCGTTGTTCCAGTGTCCACATCAGAGATTGCAACAAGGAGTCCAACACGCAGCCCTAAAGCATTGTGCGCAGTAGATAGTGTTTTAGAAAACAGTTTGCAAAGACTCAAGCCAGCATGCAACCTCTGTCCCCTTCTAGATATAACCTTCAGAGAGAGAGAGAGAGAGAGAGAGAGAGAGATTGATTGTTTGATTGATTGAATGATTGTTTGATGATTTTCTATTTGCCTGGTTCACTGCTGCATCTGTAGAGCCCAGGACTACATCTGGCACAAAGTAGGTTCTCGGGAAATATTTCTTAAATGAATAAATGACTGTGATCATTTCAACCTAGCTTTGTCTGGGATTTGGCCTTAAGCTTTGTTGCTTCAGCATTTAGGCGCAGCTTACTCTGCAGTGTTTGTGGTACAAAGTATAAGCTGATGCATTGGCTCTCAGAAATAGAGGGCTTCGAGTTCCCTGGACTGCTGCACAGCTACATGCAGATGACTGTTGTGTGATCCCCTGTAACAGGAGCACATGTCATGGATGGACTGGAAGAGCAGAGGTTTGCATGGTGACTGGGTTGCAGTTGAATTCTTAGCTAGTCCAGCAGGAAGCTCTGCAACTGAAGGAATCTTGAGAGACATCTCAAGAGGATGCTGGGGGCTGGGCCTCCTAACCCCATGTCAGCCAGGCCTCATTTCAGCTGCCCCATGGAGGGTCAGGACATGGACTGAGCTGTTCTCCACAGAAGGCTATGGAAGTTCTCATGAAAAGCACCAGTGGGGTTTAGCCATCCTCAGAGTGGGATTTTTTTCCCCACAGCCATGCTGGAGTGTGACCCATAGTGACATCAGCAGTTATTGGAATTGTGTTCCCCACAGTCTTGCTGGAAACCCAGCCCAGGCATCTGGGAGGTTCAGGTACTGCCACAGAGAAACCCTAATCCCAGCTCGTTATGACGTCTCAGCACCAGACCACTCTGTCCCCAGACAAAACATCCCGTGACATGGCATAGTGCAGGCGTCGCAGTGCATCATACTGTAGCTGTGTGCACACTCATCACCAAGGCCTCCTGGAGGGAGGCTGGTCCCTCTAAGACATACATTGTTTGCCCATGTTACATGAGATTGTAGAACATTGGGGTAAGAGTGGCCAGCCAGGCCAAAGAATCTGTTCTGCAATGTTCAGGTGGAAATAGGACATTCTTTAACATCTTGGTTACATCTGATAGGGAAGCTAAATGGTCCCTGAATGCTGTTAGTGCCCAGATCAACTCAGCTGGTGCAGGTGTGGGCAAATGACTGAAACAAACACAAACAGGAGGAGGTGTCCTAGCCCTTCCTTCTGTTAGGGGATTTCAAAGTTACATGTCTGTCCTTGTGTTAGAGTGAACCTGCCTGCAGGCGGTCATTGCCCAGGGGAGGGTGCCCATCCTCAAGTTCCTAGAAGGTTCTATTGGAGACCCACCTGTGTCTGACTGGTCTTAACCTCCCGGTAGTCTGAGTGAGTCACCTCCCCCTTGGGTCTGTGTGTAGTGGTTTTCACCCCCAGAACACACCATGTGGGAAAGTATAGTCCTCAGCCTGAAAATTATGTCTGTTCTCTTCAACTCTTCAGACTGTTAGTGTTTGTTGTAAGTTAAAGGGTCTAAGATGTCTGCCATCCAAATTCTTGTTCACATACCTTTCCTCATGGAAGATGATGCTATGTTCTTCCACGAAGAGCCAGATTCCCACTGGATAGTCCTCCCCTCCTAGAGCCCCTGATGCCTCTTGGGCACCAGGAAACAGCTATAGACTGGGTCACCACAGTGCGTCGTTGATTCACAGTGAATGTACAGCTATTTTAATTAACTCAGGGGCTGGAGAAATGGATCGGAGATTAAGAGCACTGGCTGCTCTTGCAGAGGTCCAGGATTCAAGTCCCAGCACCCAGATGGTGGCTAACAACTGTCCATAATTTCAATTCAAGGAATTCAGCACTCTCTTCTGCCATCTCTGGACATTGCACAGCATACGTGCAGGTAATACACACCACAAATAAAAGTAAACATAATAGGGCTGCAGAGATGGCCTAGTGATTAAGAGCGCCAACCACTCTTGCAGAGGACCTGGGTTCAATCCCCAGCACCCACATGGCGGCTGAGAACCGTCTGTAACTCCAATTCCAGGAGAACTCCAGTTCCAGCGGAATCCGACACCCTCTTCTGACCTCTGAGGCATTGCACGACATGGATGCACAGACCTACATGCAGACAGTACATTCATACACATAAAAAAATAAATAAATAAATATAAATTTTAAAAAAAGTAAATGTAATAAATAAATAAAACATTTAAAGAATCAACTGAATCAACTCCCAAGCAGGCAGGATCGAGACATGGACCGCATTTGCTCTGCCGTTTAGCCTTCACTCTGGATGCTCCATCCCAGACCGCACCATGTGCATTGAATACCAGCTCCCCTTCAGCCTGCCACCCACCGTTTTGTTATCTGTCCTCGTTCACTGTCTCTGGGAAGCAGAGCTGGGTGGGCTTGAAGGCCATTTGTCCTGTTCACTGGCATGGTGTTCTCCAGGTCCACCCATGCCTCATCATGTGTCCGCTTTCCCTTCCTCTATCAGGCTGCCTTGCAGCCAGCTTTTGAAAGGATATTTTCCAGGTCAGGAGCCTGTCCTCAACCCCACTCCCCTTTCAGGTACAGTGTAGACACACGGCCTGGTGTTCGCAGCAATCATCTGTGGTTTGCAAGCATGCATGGTTGCTGTGCTGCCAGAACCCAAGGTCTCCACAGTGTCCCTATGCTGGCCCTGGCTTCTTTGTGTGCAGTTGTCAGAGTGTGATTGCAGCCCTGACATGCACACGTCCGCTAGTTTTTCTCGCGCAGATCAGCGGCCTTGGACAGCTTCTGCATCTTTGGCAGCCGTTTCAACCTACTCTGTCTTGTCATTTTAGAGTTCAATATCTGCTCCTCTGAAGGAAAGAAAAAAACATCAGGGATGGGCTAGACCATTGTACTTGGTCTTTTGACCCTCTGTGTTGCCCATGAGCAGTGAAGGATAACTTTTGACAAGCCGTGTCAGCCATGACAGGCAATCTCGTTGGGCTGAGTGGAAATGTGCTGTACAAGTTTGAAGCCTTGGTTGGGGGCATTTTTCTGGTGTTCAATGCATTTAAATTGACACCAGGCTACAGTGTGTTGTTCATTTCAGGGCCCGCTGCAGGTCCCGTGCTTAACTGTGTGGTTAGGAGCACTTGCGTTCTCCAGCACTGTTTACATCCTTAGCTCTGGCCTCGTTCTTTCCCTGTCTCTGTATTAGACCTTAACTTGGGAAGTGGAGATTTTCAAAGGTTTTAGCTGAGTAGGAATTTGTGATCTGTTAGTGTGTGGTGGGGAGGGGGTGGCAGAGAGGAAGAAGAGAAAACAGTCAGGAGTCTTAGCTTTTAACCTTAGCAACAATTTCTACACTGTAGACTGCAATGTCTTTATTGACAGCTGTGATTTCAAGGGAAAGTCTTTTCCCAGTTGTTTCAAATTCCTAGAAATTAGGTTTAGTCTGATTTTCATTGTTAAAGGGGAAACTGTCAGCCAGTGGGAGCCGGCACTGCTCCAGCCACTCCAGGCAGGTTTGAGTGGGGCCTGGTCCATGTAAAGAAGGTGGCTTTTTCTCTTTCCATCACATTGTTTCTTTTTTTTTTTTTTCAGTTTTTAATTGAAATTTTGTGTATTTGATTGGTGTCTGGGATAGTCATCTGTAAATATAAGAATACCTATTTTTCGGGCTGGAGAGATGGCCTAGCGGTTAAGAGCGCCGACCGCTCTTGCAGAGGACCCAGGTTCGATCCCCAGCACCCACATAGCGGCCGAGAACCATCTGAAACTCCAATTCCAGGAGAACTCCAGTTCCAGGGGAATCCGAGACCCTCTTCTGACCTCCGCGGCATTGCACAACACGGGTGCACACACCTGCATACAGACAGTACATCAATACACATACAGAAATAAATAAAATTAAAAAAAAAAAAGAAAAGAAAAGAATATCTATTTTTCAGTTAGTAAGATGTTAAAGATGTGACCTTAGCCTAGGGAGGGGACAGCCTTGGGAATTTCGTTAAGATCTATGACCTCTCCAGTCATGTGTTTCTGGCTAAGTTTACAGTACCACACATGAGTTTTCTCCCATTGAGTGAGCTTTAAGTCCAATTAGCTACCCATTGATCGTCCCCAAGATAAGAATGCCACTACTGCACTCATGCCATGTGCTGTGCTGGACACTGATGTGGATATTTGCTCTTAAAGCCGTGTTGGACCACTGGTTGCTCTTCCCCCTCAGCAGCTCGTCCAGTGCTCTCCACAGCTACGAGAGCTAGCCTTCAGGGCAGGCGGCTTTCCGGTCAATTCCAGTCTCCGACATTTGTCCTGTCTTCAGCAATAGGGTCTTACCTTCAGGTTCTGGGAGGCAATCAAGGGCTGTGGCAGCAGCCTGTGTGATTTGGGGAATCTCTTGGACTACCCTGGCCAACGACTCGAAGGAAGGTTTCTCCTGTCTGGCACTGTTTCTGTTATGTAGCCTTCATCTTTGCACATGGACTCATGTAGAGATATCATATCTGTAATTTTTCAATGGATTGTTAGACTAATATGATTCCCTCAGGTTTTTATCCTAGCTGGCATTATTTATCTTTCCTCTCCCCCTCCGCATCCAGCCCTTCCTCCACATCTTCCCCATTTTTCCCTTTTCTCCCTGGATAATGCCAATCGCCTATAGTCCCATTTCTCTTGAGCTCCTTCTTTCCCTTTATTCCCAAATTTCCCTTTCTCTCTCATTCAATTTAGGTGTGCCAGTTTTATCCATTTTCCCCTTAGTAACACCGATCCTAGCACCAAATCTGTGTGTGTGTGTGTGTGTGTGTGTGTGCGTGTGTGTGTGTGTGTCTGATGTAACTGCAGGAACCAGGTAAATGAAAAGGAACCTGGAAGCTCAAGGGAAAGAGAGAACCTGGGACTGTGTTAACACTGTTCTTGGTGGGGACCAGGATGGTGATTTTATTCAGAGGCCTGGACTTTCTTTGAACAGTTTACATCCTCTGAGGCGTAGTTCACAAAAGTGCCCCACATTGGTAACTGCCCACCATCTGCTCCTTTCCCTCAGGAAATTTTATTTGGCTCTGTGCTAGCACATCCGCTACCTGAAAGGTTCTTTAGCTCTCCTGTAAGCATCTCTGGGTCTGTGCCAGGCCTGCCACACCATGTCTTCACCTTCTGGTTGGCCATTTCACAGTGCACACTGCCCTGAAGCTGGGGACATCTTCCAAAGGGCTCCCATCCCCAGCACAGAAATACCACCTGGGATTTGAAGATTGGATCATTTGTGTGAGGGTAGGAACCACTGGAAAGGTAACAGACAGGAGAAAATGAAGGTCCAGTTATAGGAATAACTAGCTTTAGGCAGTAGCAACCAGAGAAGAGCAGGCTTCAGTGTTAGTTTCAGCCTAGAGAGGACTGTTCCTACTACTGTTGACAGGAGGCTCGCCATATGACTGCCCTCTGGGCCCCATGCTCTGGATGTATGTGGAAGTTGTCTGCAGGAACCAGGTGAACCAGGTCACGGGGCAGTTCTGGTATGGAAACTGGAGAGGGATATTCTCTAAGAGGCAGGGGTGTATGGCGTTACAAAAGAAAGCTAAGGCTCAAAAGCTGGGCTCTGAGCCTGGGAGGGAAGGCCAGGCCTCCTTATCTCTGGACTGTAGATCTCAATAAGCCTGTGCCCAAGCACCACCTCCTATCCCTGGGTCCTCTCCAAAGGTCATCTTCTCAAAGGACCCACACATGATACCTTCTCACTCTGAAGAGGGCACTTCCAAGCCTAGGTCATGTGTAGGACTCCATTGAGCATCTTAGAAAAACTCTTTGTTCCTGCAGACAGCAGCGAATCTTCATCTTGGCTTTCTGGGGGTCCTGTTTCCTTGATGAGTTTTCCAAGAAAGGAAATGCGCAGCTCTCTCAAGCTTCTTGCACATAGCCCTGAGGCTGGTCCTTCCTTGTCTATTTTCCATGTGCTCCCCTCCCAAGCTCTTCCTCAGGCTGTCGATTTGCCACTCAACTCAGCAATCCACAGAGCCGACCATGCTTTTTTCCTGTTTAGCAGCACCCCGCCTGGCCACTCAGCATGAAGCCCTCATACCTCGGCCGTCAGTTGGTGTTCCACTCAGAGCCACTCAGTTCCACCCTGTCCCAGTGGGCTGTGTGCTTCTTGCCCTGGGATATTCTTAGAATGCCCACTTGTCCCCAGATACCATGGAGGGCCCAGGCACTTTTTCTCAAAGAATATTGACCAAGGAAAAGACACTAGGTTTACTTTAAATTTACAGAATTGTCTTGGCAGCCTTACAAACCTGTCTTTGAAAAGTCTTAAAAATTGGGTTTCTATCTTATTTCCCTGAAATCTAATTTTAGTTGACCAAATATTTGAGTAGTTGCAATTGCTGAAGCTTATGGGGATCGCATACCCTTGTCAGATTGACCACATGTATGTCCTTTGAATTTTCAAAGCTTGACGTTTATGATATGGGCTCATGGAGATGGCTCAGCAGGTAAGGTGCTTGCTGCCAAACCTGATGACCTGAGTTTGATCCAGGGCCTCACAGCATGGGTGGAGAAAAACCAACTCCACAAGTTCTCCTCTGACCTCAGTACTTGTGCAGTGGCACAGAGGTACACACACCCCCAAATAAATAAATCATTTATTTTCAAGTTTATGATTCTGGTGGAGATTTTGCATTAATCCCAGAGATCTGTTCAGCTGAGATCCTGTTCTCAAAATTTTTTTCATGTCTAATATATCCCAACATTTTTGCAAATTTCTGGGTGTACAAGTCCCTTAAATACATTCTTAGATTTGTAGATAAGCTTTCTTTGTGACTTTGATTATTTGGAAATTGTGTATTTTCGGTTTCCAGTTCTAATATTCTCTTGTAGTAAATAGAACAACAGAGCTTTTTGTGAGTGTGTCTTGTATCCTGCTAATTTGCTGAGTACAGGTATGAGTTCTGCAGCTCAAGAATTCATTAATGTCTCGTCTGCCTGTGACCAACTTGTCTAGAAATGGATACAGTTCCATCTCTGCCTTTTGGTAGCTCTGCCCTTGATTCATTTTTCTTGTGATATTGCATTTGTTAGTGTCCCCACTCTGTATCGAAGATGCAGAAATATGAGTTCATTGTGAACTGCCTTGCTCATGTTAAAGAAGTTGCTCTGTGTTTCTGTGGGATAACAGTTTTTATCATGGATGGGTGTGTGACTTTTTTAATGCTTTTATTGATGTTTTGTGTATTTCAGACATCATTTCTCAGTTCAGTTTAGACACATTCCCCTTTCCCTTACCCCCACCCCACCCCAGATCATGCACTCTTCCATAACTATCCTGCATCTTTCTCTCAGTCTTTTTTTATGTTTAGGAATTCACATTTTCCTCCTTTAATTTTATATTACTCTAAAATATGCATATATACTTTCCGCTCATATACAGTAATTACAGAACCTGAGAGTAAGTGGTGGATAGATTCTAGAGCCTGTTAAGAGATTTACATTATAACAACATACTTGCTTTCAGATAAACAAAAATATAACAATAATGTTGTTCAGCTTGCCTTTCCTCTGGGAATTTGGTGTTAGCATCCACAAATGAGGGAGACCATTCACCGCTTGTTTTTCTGGTACTGTGTTACTTCACTTAGCATAATGGCTTCTAGTTCCATCCATTTACCTGCAAAGTTCATGATGTTATCTTTCTTTACCTCTGAGAGGTACTGCATTGTGTAAATGTACCACATTTTTGTCACCCACTCTTCAGTTGAGGGGCATTTGAGTTGGTTCCAGCTCCTAACTATTGTGAAGAGAGCTGCAATAAACATGGATGTGCATGTATTTTTGTGGTAGGATGAGTCTTGTGGGTATATACCCAGGAGTGGTATGACTAGTTCAGGTGGTATGCTCATTTTGAGTCTTTTAAGGATTCTCCACACTTCTTTCCATAATGGGTGTACAAATTTACATTCCCACTAGCAGTGGATAAGTGTTCCCTTTTCCCCACAACCTCTCCAGCATTGGGTGTCTTTTGTGTTCTTGATCTTAGCCAGTCGTATCAGAGTGAGATGATATCTGAGAGTGGTTTTTATTTGCATTTCCTTAATCATTAATGATGTTGAACACTTTTTTTTTTTTTTTTTTTGGTCTTTTTTAGACAGGGTCTCCCTGTAGCCCCAGCTGTCCTGGAACTCACTCTGTAGACCAGGCTGGCCTTGAACTCACAAAGATCCACCTGCCTCTGCCTCCCAAGTGCTAGGATTAAAGGCATGCGCCACCATGCCCAGCTGATGTTGAACACTTTTTAAGATGTTTCTCAGCCATCTTTACTTCCTCACTGGTGAAGTCTCTGTTCAGCTCTTTACTCCATCTTTTGAGTAGGTCATTTATTTTCTTACTTCTTTGTTTTTTTTTTTTAATTTATTTTATTAATTTTATTTATTTCCGTATGTGTATGAATGTACTGTCTGCATGCAAGTCTGTGCACCCGTGTCGTGCAACGCCGCGGAGGTCAGAAGAGGGTCTCGGACTCCCCTGGAACTGGAGTTCTCCTGGAATTGGAGTTTCAGACGGTTCTCGGCCGCCATGTGGGCGCTGGGGATTGAACCCGGGTCCTCTGCAAGAGCGGTCGGCGCTTTTAACCGCTAGGCCATCTCTCCAGCCCTACTTCTTTGTTTTTTGAGTAGTCCATATATTCTTGACGTTAATGCTCTGTCAGATGAATCACTAGTGAAGATTTCCTCCCACTCTGTGGGTTTTCTCTTCACTTTCTTGATTGTTTCTTTCACTGTACAGAAGCTTTTGAGTTTGATGAGGTCCCATTTGTTGACTGTTGGCCTTATTTTCTGTGCAGCTGCTGTCTGATTTAGAAAGTTTATTCCTGGGCTGGAGAGATGGCCTAGTGGCTAAGAGCACCGACTGCTCTTGCAGAGGACCCGGGTTCGATCCCCAGCACCCACATGGCGGCTGAGAACCATCTGTAACTCCAATTCCAGGAGAACTCCAGTTCCAGGGGAATCCGACACCCTCTTCCGACCTCCGTGGCATTGCACGGCACGGGTGCACAAACCTGCATGCAGACAGTACGTTCATACACATAAAAAAAAAATTAAAAAAAAAAAAGTTTTTCCTAAGCCTATGTCTTATAGGTTGCCAACTTTTTCTTCTATCACCTTCATGGTTTGGGGTTTCACATTGAGATCTTTGATCCACTTGGAGTTGATATTTGTACAGGGTGAGAGATAGGGGTTTAATTTTGTTCTACAAATGGTGATCCAGTTTTGCCAACACCATTTGCTGAAGATACTATCTTTCATCCATTGAATTTTTTTTGCCCCTTTGTAAAATATGAGGTAGCTGAAATTGTATAAGCTTAAGTTTGGAAACACCACTCTGCAGGACCTCAAGACACAGATTAATTGTAATTAATTTCCACTAATAGTGGGAGACGTCAGCACCCCACTGAGCCCCTTGGATAGATCAACTGGACAAAAAATAAGCACAGAGAGACATCAGAACTGAACAATACAATGTACCAAATGGACCTCACAGACATCTACAGAATATTCTACCCAAACACCAGAGAATATGCTTTCTACTCAGCACCTCATGGAACATTCTCCAAAATTAATCACATACTCAGGCACAAAAGAAATCTCAACAAATACAAAAGGATTGAAATTATTCCATGTATTCTATCAGACCACAGTGCAATAAAGCTCAATATGAATGCCAGAATAAGCCCAACTAGCTATAAGAACACATGGAGACTAAACAACACCATCCTGAATAATAAATGGGTAAGGGAGGAAATAAAGAGTGAAATAAAAGTATTCATGGAACTGAATGAAAAAGACAATACAACACAACAAAACTTGTAGATACTTTAAAAGCAGTCTGGAGAGGGAAATTTATAGCCCTAAGTGCCCACATCAAAAAAACAGAAAGGGTGTGTGACTTTTTAAAAATCTTTCTCTCTCCCTTCTTCACTTGCTTTTCCTTTTTCTCCTTATTCCTGTTTTTCATATTCTTCCACCTTCTCCCTCTCTCTCCATCCCTCCCTCAGCATTCTCTCCCTTCTCTCTCCCTCCCCGTCCCTCTCCCTCCAGTACTGAGGATTGATCAAACTCATGGCTCTGTGGATAGGAAGCAAGCAATCCACCACCTGATATCTCCAGTCTAGGCATCTTTTGGGCATCTACTAAAATGTTTATATCCAGCAGTTTTCATCTTTTAATCTTTTAATACTGGAAACCATGTTAAATGTTTTTATAATGTTCAAGCAAGTCTTGCATGTCTGTGATGAATGTCACTTGTGTTGAGAAATAAACACAATTCTACACCTCTCTGTATAGGTACATAATTCCATATGCATGGAAGTTATAAATGTAGAAATATGTTGCTATGTCCCTGCTAGTAAGAGTTCCTTTATTCTGAAGAAATATTGGCATACAGTTTTCTTTTAACATCTTTATTCATGGTAATACTGGCCTCAGGAATGCTTTGAGAAGTAGTCTGTTCCTCCCTCCCTCCCTCCCAATACCTTGTCTACTCTTGCTTTTATTTTTTACCTAAATGTTTGATGACTTCTGAGCCTAGGGTTTTGGGTTTTTTTTTTGTATTTTTTCAGGAAGTTTGTTAGCTATTCATCTTTAAAAATTGATTCAATATTATTGTTTTTATTTATTTTAAAGATAAATGAAAGATTTTTATTTATTTTTTCCTTAAATGTTTATTGAGCATTTGTGCATTTCATACAACATTTAGTAATCAAATTTGGACCCATTCCCACATCCATTCCCCTCCCCATCCCCATCTCCCTGGAACTCATGCATTCTGCCATACATGTTAAGTCCCGTCTTGCATCTTTTGTTTATTTTATTTTGTTTTGCTTTGTTTGGTTTTTTTGAGACAGCCTCTCCCTGTAGCTCCAGCTGGCCTAGAACTTGCTATGTAGACCAGGCTGGCCTTGAACTCACAGAGATCGGCCTGCCTATGCCTCCCAAGTACTGGGATTAAAGGCATGTGCCACCACATCCAGCCTGCCTTGCATCTTTTTTATCAGTCTTTTTTTAACTTTTTTGATGTACAAGTTTACTGTTTCAGTCAGTTCTTTGAACAGGTCTTTATCGTTCCCTTTAATTTTCTGTCACTCCAAACTATGCATATATACACTCCACACATATACCAAAATTACAAAGTCTGAAAATAAACTATAGGTTAATTTCAAAACACATTTAGGGATTCACAAATTAGCAGTAAAGTTGCATGCAGGTAAGAAGAAATATAACTTTATATTCCTAAATTACATAGCAAGTTGATGTATGTTTTAATGTACTTTTTAAAAAAGAGATTTATTTTTTCTCATCAATCTTAGAACTGAGGAAAACAGAGATATAAACTTCAAGCTGTATCTATAGTAGTATCAGTCAATGTGGTATTGTTTTTACTAACAGATTACCCACTTTGACTTACATATAAGCACTAAGAGCCACAAATGAGGGATACCATACATTTCTTTTTCTGAGACTGTGTTACATTACTTAGCATAACAGCTTCTAGCTCTATCCATTTACCTGCAAAATTAATGTCATCTTTCTTTACCACTGCATAGAACTCTGTTGTGTAAACGTACCACATTTTCATTATCCACTTACCAGATGAGGGACACTTGGGTTGTTTCCATTTCTCTGCTATTGTGAAAAGAGCCACGATAAACATGGTTGTGCATATATCTCTCCTATAGGATGGATCCTTTGGGTATATACCCAGGAGTGGTATGACTGAGTCAAATGGTAGGTTCATTTTTAGTCTTTTAAGAGTTCTCCACACTGTTTTCCATAGTCACACATGTGTATGAGTGTTTTTCCTGTACCATGTGTGTGCAGTACCTGTGAAGACCAGAAAAGGGAGTTACATCCCCTATAACTGGAGTCAAGGATGGTTGTCAGCTACCTTGTGCATGGTGGAAACTTAACCCCAGTTCTCTGCAGGAGCAGCCAGTGCTCTTAACTCTTTTGCATCCCTCCAGCCTCCCTCATTGGTGTTTTTCTATCTCCCCTTCCAAATCAGAGGTTTAGCCACTTTGGTGATCTTCACAAGGATGGGAAAAAAAGAATTGCTACGTTCTTTCTGTGAGGTAGGGTGTGGTGTGCATGTGTGTAGCCACGTGTGCAGCCACGTGTGTGTGCAAGTGTGTGTGCCTGGCTTCCTCTAGTATTCTCCATGTCTTACGTTGTTCTAGACAGAGTTTCTCTCTGACCCCTAGGCTCCCATTGGGCTAGGCTGGCTGCACAGTGAGATTCTAGGATCTGCCTTCCTGCGCCCCCTCCCAGTGCTGGGGTTACAGGAAAGCACAGCAATCCCTACCTCTTTGTGTGGGTACTGGGATTTGAACTCGGGTCCTCGTGTTTTCACAGCAAGTGCTCTGAGCCATTTCTCCAGCCCTGTCTTTTCTTAACAAATCAGCTCCTAAACAATACGGAATGTCCCTTTTCTCCCTGGTCTGTTTCCTTGTTCTGCAGTTAGCTTTGTCTCATGTCAACTGTGCACAGTCTCTATGACTATTTGCCTTGTCCATTTGCACAGTTTCTATGACTATTCGCATTGTCCATTCTTTTTTTTTTTACATTTGTTTGTGGTGTGTGTGCGTGTGTGTGTGTGTGTGTGTGTGTGTGTGTGTGTATACTTGTGGATGTCAGAAGGCAACTTGGGGAAGTCAGTTCTCTCCTTCCACCATGAGAGTTGAAGGGTTTGAACTCAGATTATTAAGCTTGGGCACAAGGGCCATTAACTGCCCTGCGATCTCACCTGCACCATCCCTTTGCATTTAACCTTCTTTATTTTTTGAGCATTTGTTGGCTCTGGCTTTTATTTGGAATGTTGCCCTGCTGTGCCCATCAGTGTGGAGGGGTCAGTTTACCATCTTGCTGACCGTATTTATTCTACCTTTTACTCTCTGTTCCCCTTTCCCCAGTTTCCTGCTGCCTTTTGGATTGAGTGATTATAGCTCTACTTTATTGCCTCTGTGACTCAGTAGCTCTCCTGTTCCCAGTCCTTGGGCCAGGACAGCTGCAGCAGCGGGCTGAACCATATCGACGCTGCCCAGGATGGCAGCCACCATCCACATGTGGCTCTAGAACACGATGTGCATAGCTGGTACAACTGAGGGAAATGGTACTTGGTTACATTTAATTCTGATAATTAATATAAATATCCACTTGGGAGTGGTTGTTGCAACATTGGCGAGCAAGACTGTTGGGTTTCCTGTAATGTCTGTTAACTTCTGACTTCATGTGTAACATGAAAACTTCAGAGCAGTGTTTCTGTTTGCCCCTCACCATTCTTTGTACCAGTGTCCTGTGTTTTTCCTCTATGTGTTAAAAACTCTAAAATATATTAGTTATTCTTCAAAGATCAGATGAGATCAGGCACATTCAGGGTGGTATGGCCATAGACCTCAACACCTAGAACTCTTTATTTCTGGAATTTCCATATATTTTTGAATTCTTGTTGATTATAACTAGAACCACAAAAAGCAAAACCTGCTAAGGAGGAACCATTGTAAAGGCAGTTCAATAACTTTCAGTAATAAAATGTATCAAACAATTACATGACCTGGATAATTTTAAACAGAGTAACACTTAGAAGAGGGCACAGAGACACTCTAGAGTGACCCAGAAAAAAGGGAAACTACAGAAAAATTGTAAAATCGCCAATTTAAAACATTCATTTTTAGTGTCAAAATATAACTATAAAATTAAACAAGTAGTTTTTAAAGAGGAAACTGAACAAGTAATTCTTAAAGAGTAAATTTTGTTAATGATTGTATTACATTTGTTTCATAATGTCAAAAAACACTTCTTCAAAATCGCTTGTTACTGAAGGTATCACAATTTACTGTAAGTAAAAACTTACAATTTCCAATCATATGTAGATAAGTTTGAGTATTTATAGCTTTCTTTGGATAAGTACTAAAAGGTACCAAAATCTGTTCATCGTGGAAGCTGGATATAATAATTTTTCAAGTCAAAAAATATTTTTAAGTTTAAATTACTCTATAAAGACAGTGTAAGTATGACTTCTGCTTTTAAAGGAAAAATCCATTTGGAAAATTTATATAGTCACAGGTATAACAACCTTTTTACTTGAGCATTTAAAATATTTAAGAGATGTTAAAGATTTTTAATGTGAATAATTTTCAAACTTTCAATGTTACTATTATCCTGTAACTCCTTTCAACATATACAAACACACAAATTATAGATACAGTTAATTAGATATCTACAATAATACAGGAACACCAATCTCCTTTCCTAGCTATATTGATATATGGATGAAATATTAAATTTCTGTGCTGTTCAAGGCAAAAAAATTGAAAGTTTTAAAAAATAAAATTTTAAAGAATTTCAAAAATAAAGTTCAAATATTGTATGAAATAAATTAACTTCAAATATTATTCCATATTATAAAAGAAGTTTTTAGAAAGCTTTTACTTTCTACAGTATATCCCATTTTCTAACCTATAAAAGAATGTATTTGATGTCTGGATTTATTAAGTGTTATTATATTCACTGTGATGGGAATTCAGTCTTCGCAGCTAACTGAGCCTTTGTCTTAAAAGTTCTTCGTTCTGATTTTTATACATATTTTTGACATCTTCAAGATCCAACCAAAGCTCCTCTGCGTCTTCTGGTTTTTCTCCATACATCTGCAGAATAGTGTTGTATCTTTGATCAAAGTCTCATAGCTGAATTCTGAGCTTGGATGTCTCTTTCACTTTCTCCTCCAGTTCACCATTTGGTTTGTTAGTTTGACTAGTTCTTCAGCCATTATGGGGCAAGTTTTTTCTAGATTGCATATTTCCAGCTGTAAGTGACTAATTTCTCCTTCCCTCAACTTGAGCTGAGACTGTAGATTTTCAGTAATGCTTGATCTTCCCCCCATCCTTACAGCAATATAAAGATTGCCTCCACTGGCCAATGTAGACATTGGTCCAAATAAATGAGTGAGACTGATCCTGAGATGGGAAAGATGTCTGTAGCCCTGCCATATCAACTTTACTGATTGAACTTGAGCGTGACATGGTGGGAGTACTAGAAACACAAAATGGCTTGTGTTCCTTTTCTTTTATTGCTTCTGAGGAAAATGGCTTTCTTCCATTCTTGTTCAACTTTCATTTTTTCCATTTCTAACTGACTGCTTAACAGTGTCTCTTTTTTTTTTTTTTCTTTCCTTGTCTCTTCAACTGTTCTTACATATTCATCTTTTAGGTTTTCTAATCAACCTGGTACTGATTATTTTCATCCTCTAGTTTCTTAACTTACTTTTCTCTGACTCTAGCTGCACCTGAAGTCTACTATTTTCCTGTCTTAAAAGAGCATTTTGTAACTCCACTGAAGACACTTGAGTTTTTTTGGCGACGCGTTCGTCCATAGCTGCATGCTCTTGATGATCACCTGTTTAGAAACTTTTGTTTGGGATAAAATTGAAAGTGAGGACATCTCTTTTATTTACCCATTTTCATGTTCTAAATTTCATATTTTATAGGCCATAGGAGAGTTTGAATAACTTCATTAGATGCTCCATGGTAGGAGATGGTGCAGGGCATCTTGGGAACAAGTGGTCTGTTAGTGGCCCTGGAAGTGGCCCAGGAGGTGGAAGGGATGGCGGCTAGGAATGGGGAGCAGTGCAGGTGTTTGGGTTTGTAGCATACACTCCTACAGTGTGATGTAACTTTCTTCTGCTGGGAAGGGGGCGTAGATTAGCCACCCTCGGCCAACCTGTGGGAACTGGCACCTTGGTGCAGGTACCAGAATGCTACTTTCGTAGCCCCACCCGAGTGGCTACTGCCTTTCTCAGGTCCTTAGCCTTGGATGTTAGAATGCCACCCTGTCTGGCCATGTCCACTCACCTACCCAGAGGGTGATGATCCCTGGACAGGAATTTCAGCCTGGTGCCTGCTTGGCTTTCCCCAGGCTACACTGCTGGCAGTCAGGTCACAGCTGTTGAACTGATTGATCTCTGCTCAGCCCCAGGCTGGCACACCAGGCTAGTGGTCTGATGCACCCCCATCTAGCCCACTAGCACCCAACACTCAAAACTCAGGTCTGCTCCAGCCTGTACTTGTGAAAAGTAACAGATCCTGGGGACTCTGGTAGTAATGGAGAATCTACTTTACTGTATGCTGCAGGTCACTTTTATAGGCAGAATGACATCATCTCTCAGGGCCAATCCCAGACCCCTGTATCATGCCCCCTTGTATACATCATCTGCTACTGCTCTGCCCAGCATCATGTGCTGGGTCATGAGCTGCTGTCTCGTGTGGTGGGGTCGGGGGAGTCACATGACCCCCCACCTGTTCCCCCGGGAGATGCTGGCTGAAAAACTAGTCCATTCATACCTAATTCTAACTGGGTTTCCCTACATGGGTTCTTGGCATTTGGTCTCTTTGGAAGCCATTACTGACACTACTATCCATAAAATGGACCACAGCTGTTGGCTCGAGTGACCCACAATTTCACCCCATCTCTTTTCCAGCTTGATTTTCAAAAATTGATACAGACATTAAAAACCAGACTCTTAAGAGTAAAAAGAAAATCTAATGGAAAATAAACCGTTTTCTCTATGTAAGGAAAAATAAATACCTGACTTGAAGTAAAATGTCGATCAACTATCAGTCTTATGACCCAGCTTGCAAATTCAGAGAGCTGTCCATGAGGAGTTTGTAATCTACTAAGACAAACTGTACTGTTGGATGGTTATTTTTATGTGCCCTGCCCTATTTATCTCTTCTTATCCCTTAAGGAGAATAGCTGGCTTGGGTTACAGCCATTGGTTAGGCAAGGTAGATTATGATATAGGCTGGTTTAATTTCCTAGTTCCGTCCTCTCCAGATGATAAGATGTTTCCAGTTTGTTCCTTAGTTCTCTGAGAGCCAGCCCCCATTTCAGGGCTGGGTGGTGACTGGCAGTGTCTTTTTTTTTTCTTTTTCTTTTTTTCTTTTTCTTTTCTTTTTTTGTCAGTGTCTTAATGGAAAGATTTCTCCTGCTGCTGGAGACTGCAGTGTCTGGGGGCCTCCCTCATCTTACTGCTTTTCACCCTACTTTGGTATTTACGCAGAGCTGTGGTTCCACTCTGGAACCTTTGGAAGCCATTCTTAGGTCACATGATTATCTAAGTTTTGAAGTCTGGAACATGAGCCTGGAAACTAATTTTGGTGTGGTCAGTTGCTGTGGATGGTCAGTGGTGGAGACACTTTCTTTTTTTTTTTTTAAATTAGTTTTTATTGATGCTTTGTGCATTTCATACATTTTTTCCAATTCAGTTCAGGCTTATTTCCCTTTCCCTCCCCCCCCACCCCCACCCCATCCCAGATCATGCATTCTGCCATAACTGTCCTGCATCTTTCTCTCAGTTTTTTTTTTCATTTTTAGCTATAAGTGATAATCCATGAGTACAAGCATCCTTCATGCAAAACCTATCTGCAGGCTGTTGTGCCCAAACACCTACAGCCCCACCATCCAGTGGGGGGTGACAGGTTGTTTGTTCAATCAAGTTGATCAAATGAGTGTCCAGACTACATTGCTGTAGTTTCACCATTCACCCCAATCGCAGCCCTTACATTCTACCACGCCCCCTCTTCCGCAGGTTGTTCCCTAGGCTTAGAAAAGGGGCACAGGTGGATGAGAGGTAAAACAGTCCACTCTCTCTGGAGCTGTTAACTTGGACTCTGGTCAATTCTGGCTGTTTCCTTTCATGAGCTGACAGTTTGTCCAGGAATAACCTTTCGATCCTACTAATGAAGAACAAGCAATTAGATATATAGGTATTTAAGCAGCACTAATAGTTATGGTAGGTTACTTTAGCATAGACACATGTTTGGATATGTTAATCCATGAATTACAATTTTCCCCCTGTTAAATATGACAGGGTCTTACTGTGGCTTATAACATCTCCTAACCTGTAGAGGGTGTAAGCTTGTGGCATCAGCCATGGGTTATTTCTCCAAGGGGAGAGCCAATGGCCAATTAGATTTGGGATATACAGGCACATGGTTGCCTCTGCTGCACAGTATTTCCAGGCAGGTGAGGTGTAGCTGGTGCTGACGGTGGAGTCTTGCTTGACTCAGGGAGACCCGTATTTGCTTTATTGGTTTAGTGGCCTTTGGTAACACTCTCTGGCATTCCAGAGGCCATCTGTACACTTGCATGTGTGGTCTCAATACATCCCTCCCATGTTAACATCAGGTCTTCGGCAGCAGGGTCTTATTGCCTCTCCTCCTGTAGGTATCCCAACTTAGAGGCAAGGAGCCCTTACCTTTTGTGGGGCCTTGGATCCCCTGGCCAACATCCACCTGGTAGAACAATCCATTGCTGATGTCAGAGCTCCTGTATTAATATATTTTGCCTGAGTGCATAGCCCTAGGACTTTAGTATTATATTTGGTTCTGAACAGAGAGTAATCCCTTCCACAGTTCCCATGTCTAGTAGTCAATTAAAGAAAGCAGTTTTACCGGTTTTATAAGAGATTACCTCTACAATAGTTGTCTCCAATTTACAGTTGGGGAGCGACCTCATCATCGTCATATTTCTCCTTGTTCTGCAAATTTCATGATGTTGTCCCTCTTTACTGCTGCATAGTATTCCATTGTATACATGTACCACATTTTTCTCTATCCACTCGTCAGTTGAAGGGCACCTGGGCTGGTTCCAGCTTTTTGCTATTGTGAACAGAGCTGGCCTGGCGCGTTATGGCGTCTCTGGAGACACTTTCTGTAGCTGTGATAAAATACCGTGACCAAGCAACTTAGCAGGAAGAGTTTATTGGGCTCTCGGATCCAGAGGGCTAAATCCATCATGGCAGGAAGCACTGGAGCAGAGGCTAAAGATCTCACATCTTCAAGCACAGTCAAGAAGCAAAGAGAAATGGGGTAAAGCTATGAATTTTCGAAGCCCATCCCCTGCGGCATACTTCCTCCAGCAAGGCCAGACCTCCTAAATGTCCACAGTGCCACCAACTGGGGGGGGTGGGGCATTCCTCATTCAAACCACCACAGCTGTGCTTCCCAGTTTACACAGTATTGGATGACCAAACAAAGGAGAGAGAAGAAAATGAGGACCACACCAGGGCTCTGCAGCTTTGAGAGAGAATGCGGATATTCAACACTTGAAGCTGACAAGGTGCATAATCTAGACAAATGGCAGTTTCCTTTCAGATATTACCAACTTAATTGAAAGAAATTGAGGGTTAAAAATCTTTCTTCTAAGAGAAATCCAGGCCCGTGTATTGGGTTTTCTCAGACAGTTAAGGAAAAATAACCATTCTCACATTAGCTCTCTCAGCGAATAGCAAAATCACCACATTCCTTCCCAGCCTGGCTGCCTCCACCAGCTGCAGCAGGATCAACAAGAGCACAGGGGAGATGGGACCTGCAGACCCCTGTGTCATGAACCTGGACGAGTCTAGGTAAAAGACCAGCATGTATATATTTCAAGTGGGGTTATACTTCAGTGCATCTCTGGATTTTGCATTCAAAAACCAGTGTCAGGGGCTGGGGAGGTGGATAAATATGCCTGCTCTGATTTGAGTTCAAATTCCCAGCATCCTCATGTTAGGTGAGAGGCCCGAGAGACAGGAGTTAAGATGGTGTGGACCACAAGGTTCCTGCTTTTCTTTTCTGGCTAGCACCCTGTGTTCTCAAAGTTCCGAGGAGAGGGTCCACGAAGGGCACCAGAGGAGATCACCAGATCTGACTTCCACCTTCAGGGCTTTCACCTGGCTTAACTGCCCAGACTCCAGCACTTCCTCATCTCTCCTCTCTTGCCCTATAAGAGACCCCTAGTTTACACCCCCCCCAGGTGTGTCTCCCTAGGCCTTTCACTCCGGAGGTTTCCCTCCCTTCCACTCTGCATACCCTTTCACTTCCTCCACTTCTTCCACCTCCCATTGGGCCCTCAGTTTTGCCCAAGGGTGCATTCCCTTCCTCCTTTCCTTTCCCTTAATAAAGCCTATCCCTGTTAGTTCAGACTGATTCGGCCTTCCTCTCAGCCTCAGGAAACCTAACACCACATTTCAAAAGAAGCCAGTCATGACTGCACATCCCATAACCCCAGCATTGGGAGCAAGGCAGAGATAAAATCGATCCCAAGAGCATTCTGTCCTACCTAACTTAGACAGCAAACTTTGGTGAGAGACCTTGTCTCAGGGCAACAAGGTAGAAAGCAGTAGAAGCAAAGATTGCAGACGTCCTTCTGTGGCCTCTGCATGTATACACTCTTGTGCTGCACCACACAGCACACACACACACACACACACACACACACACACACAACACAAAAACACGTTATTCTCCACATTCACAGAGCAGAAAGGGGAAATCTGCCATCATCCCAAACACAATACAACTCTTCAGAAAATCCCCCGTTCCCAGTAGTACACACTACCACTCTTCAGAAAATCCCTCTGTGACATAGCGCACATGCACGCATTCATATTGATCTAACTGTGTATGTGCGTGTGTTTTTCTGTCCCTCTCCTCCAGGACTAACCTGGACATCTGTCTTGTGCTGGACCTGCAGCGTGCCTTCCCCCTTTCCTCAAATCCCCTGTGAGATTTGCAGTCAACTCAGCTCCCCAGCCCTGCTCAGCCCCACTGCATCTTCCCGGACCAGTGATGCTTTCCCTCTAGCACCTGGTATTCCTTGAGCTCATGTTAGTACACTGTGTGGGCCTCACCAGTCACAGGATGGAACAAGCATCATCTGGGTAGAGCAGAGACCATGCTGAATGGTAAAAATAAACACCCACTGTTTATGGTGGGAGGTGAGCAGCCTGCCCACTCTGCCCTGTCTCAGCTATCCATCTCCTTAGGTGGACAGCTTCAGGAGCAGGATGTATCATGTTCTGTATTCCAGGAGAAATGTCCTCACACGTCCACCCCACATGGAGCGATGGGAACATTCATAAGGGAACAGTGGGCAGAATCCTCCTGTGAAGAACTGTTGAACAACCCAGAGCTCTAAGACTTCCCTGAAGGGGAAGTCTTCCCTTCAGGCACCACAGGAGAACTTGAAATAAGTATGGTTCCTTTGGGGGACTTCTGATGTCCTCCCTCTGGACACCTTGGCTGCATCTCTGTCTCTGGCCGGATCCTGGAGCTGAACCTGTGGTGTGTGTAGAACATACCCTCTGGATACTCTCTTAGGACCTCTCCCTGGCCCTGCCTAGCCCCATGTGAAAAGCTGAGTGAACCAAAGATACCCCACTTCTAGCTGTAGCACCTCAGGCTAGATCTTCCTTTCCTATCTGACTGTCTGGGTGGCTGCCCAGAACTGGCCTTCGTGTTCTGATCTGGAAAGCTTCTGATGTGAGATCCTCAGTTATTGGTGAGCAGGGCTGGGGTGGGTGTTGTGGGGTGCTTGTCACACCCTGCTTTAATTTACTTGGGTTACTGGCCAGCTGAAGGGCCCCAGGGACACCTGTCTGGGCTCTACAGGTATCTGGTTCAGTACCTCCCAAAACAGACTTGACCTTGTACAAGGAACTATAGTTTGTATAAAGTAGCATATTTAAAACATGCATAAAAATCACACTTCTCGCCTGGCATGGTGGTGCACGCCTTTAATCCTAGTACTTGGGAGGCAGAGGCAGGAGGATCTTTGTGAGTTCAAGTCCAGCTGGTCTACAGAGAGAGTTCCAGGACAGCTGGGATTACAGGGAGACCCTGTCTTAAAAAGACCAAAAAAGAAAAAAAATCACACTTCTCAGAATTCTTAACCCAGTAAACTCACATCGTTGTTGCCCATGAACATTCTGGCCTTGCTCCTGTGGCAGATGGCAGGGTGTGCTTTCCCTCTGGGCAGGCAGTGGACACAGTCCTGGGAATAAGGTCATGTTTCCAGAGCCTCTTCTCAGAGGTCCGTGAGTGTCATCTACGCTGTCCTCCAAGACCCACCCTTCTCCCATGATCCCCGGCATTGAAGGGTATCACAGCAGGTGCGGTTGGCTTGACAGCCGCTTCCAGATGGTTGCTTGTGGAGACAGGAAGCATGGCTGGAGGCCCATACGTGTCTCCTTTGACTTAGAAGCTCACCTTAGAGTGGGAAGTCAGGTGACACCCTAATGGAGTACGGTACATATGGGGGTTAGGGCATGCTTGAAGCGTGCAGGGACTGTTTCCATCAGGTGGGCCTATCTAGAATGTTCTACTTTTTAAACTGAAGACAGGCTAAACTAATGCAGGGTTCTTTAGGGAGAGACCAGAGTTTCTAGAACCAGTCAACATACACAGAAACTTATAGAATGAAACAGAATTTCCCCTTTCTTCCTGCCTCTCCCCCAAAGTATCAAATAGAGCAGCTTTTGTTGTCGGGGATTCAGCTTCTCGCCCTCATTTTGTTTTTAGAGTGACCTTTTTGTGCTCCTGGTGTAAGTCTACCTTTTTTAACGTCTTCTTCTGGCTTTCAGCCCATACTTCGTACTGCACACCAGAACTCTGTACACTCAGGATCTTTACAAAAGGTACCCTGCCTCATGACCACATAAAAACAAACACCCCAGGGCCAGCATTTCCACTGTGCTCCACAGTGTGCTGTAATGTGAGTATCTGCCACATTTTCTGCTGAGTTATCACTGTTCTCTATTTTACAGACACTTGACTGTCATCTAAGTGGTTTATTTTATTCCCACAGCCAGAAGGAAATACAGAAAAACTGTGATGTGATTGCATTCAGAGAGTTTCATCCGAGCAGGCTCTGGGAGTTTGTTGCAAACTTATTTCCAAGTTAGCATTTGCTGGAAGTTACTGGCGGCAGGTGATGTGACAGTGAGTCCACTTTGGACTGGTTTTCGTAATTCACCTGATGATGATGAGCATATTGGTATCTTAATTAAGGATCTTTTTGTCATCTATACAGATAACTTTGCCTAGAAAGCAAGTTTGGGTGCTTTGGAGCATTTTCTACATAAGATGCCCCACCTTTTAAAGATTTATTTATTTTTATTTTATGTGTATGAGTGTTTTGCCTACATGTATATATGTGCACTATGTGTGCAGTGCCTGCAGAGGCCAGAAGAGGGCATCAAATCTCCTGGATTGGAGCTATGGACAGTTGTTAGCTACCACGTGGGTGCTGGGAACTAAACACAGGTCCTGGTCCTCTGCAAGAACCATCAGTATTCTTTTTTTTTTTAAGTTTTTTTTTTTTTTTGTATGTGTTTGAATGTACTGTCTGCATGCAGGTCTGTGCACCCGTGTCTGTCGTGCAATGCCGCGGAGGTCAGAAGAGGACCTCAGATTCCCCAGGAACTGGAGTTAAAGACGGTTCTCAGCCGCCATGTGGGTACTGGTGATCGAACCCGGGTCCTCTGCAAGAGCAGTCGGTGCTCTTAACCACTAGGCCATCTCTCCAGCCCAAACCACCAGTATTCTTAACTGTTGAGCCATCTCTCCGACCCCAAAATGTTCTTTTAAAAGTAAAATTATTATGTTTTGGCCACATACCACAAGAGTTGGTTCTTGCCTTCACCATGTGGGTCCCAAGACTTGAACTGTGGACATAGGGCCTGGCAGCAGGCACCCTCACTTTCAGAGCTGTGGAAATTTAATCTTAACTTTACCTTTCAGGCAGGTCTGTTCATTAGCAACTGTAACTTCATGAAATTTGTTTCTTTGAAAGAATAAAAAAAAAAAAAAAAAAACCCTTTTTTTTTTTTTTTTTATTTTTTTTTTTTTGTGTTTTTTTTTGATGACAGACGGTCCTCCGCTCCTTTTATTCCCAGCTGCCCTGGAGCTCACAGTAGTACCGACATCCACTGTGGCGCGCTCTCTGACCTGCACAGAGAATGTCCACCTGCTTTCGCCCTCACCTAGTGCTTGGATTAAACGCGTAATGAAGTCACCCGAATGCGCTCTACTGAGGATCTTTAGGGGATCGCCCTCGCCATGTAGGCCTGCGGGAATCAAACACCTGCGGGCCCTCTCGCGCAATGAGTCAAAACAGTTGTTCTTATAACCCTATAGGCTATCTTCCTCCAGCCCCCCACCAACTTCTTTTTAATCAACCTTTAAGCTGTGCCCTTCTATCTGCGAAGGAGTGAAGATGGAGGGCCACAGCCTCAGCAAAGGCTTCCTCCCCATGTTGCTCACAGTGCTCTGTGTGTTTGGTTGAGCTGGTGTGTGGACAGTCAGGCTGGCCCGATAATGCTCCCATGCTCCTCTTGGGCTGGTGTCTCCCAGAGCGCACTCCTGCCACTGCGCTTGTGTCAAACAGGCCTTCTTTTTTTTTTTTTTTTTTTATACAAACTTCTAGACCATGTGTCCCCCCCAATCCCGCCACCCCCACCAGGGCTCATGCATTTGGCCAAACATGCCTTTCATCTCTTTCTCAGTCTTTCTCAATATTCTCCATGAGGAAGCTGACTGTTTTGAGCAGAAGTTCATTGTTTCAGTCAGTTCTTCGATGCAGCCCTTTCTGTTGTTGTTGTTGTTGTTGTTGTTGAGCGTGGAGCCTTAGACGTGAACCTGTTCCTTCAAGCCCTTTTCTAGGGAAGCGCAGATCCTAGCTCCTTGAGGATGCTGCCTTGGTGATCCTCCCCTGCCTTCTTCTCTATCTACAGAGAAAGTTAAAGTCATTTGGCATTTCTGCCACAGCCCATGAATCAAACTCAGTCCTCAGCTCAGCTCCTTGCAGAGTGGCTGTGTTCCCAGCCCTGAGACTCAGTGCAGGTGTTCACAGCTGGGGGTGTGGCTTTGAGGCTTGAAAGGCAGGTGTGGGGAGTGGGACTGAGGTGGGTTTCCTGGACTCCTCTGGGGTAATTCCGCCTGTCTCTCTTTGTGATCCAGGAGGTTTAAAAGGAAAACGTGGTTGATCGGAATAGGTATTTCAAATGATTGGTTCTTTCCACTGAAATGCTAAGTGTCGTGTCACATAGCTGTCAATGTCCCCATATACTGCACCTATACAGGAGCAGCAGCCTTTACAAGGATATCAGAGCCAACATGGTGTCTGATGCTTGTTATCAGGAAAAGTGGTGCAAATTTAAGGCTAGCTTGGTCTACAGAGTGAGACCCTGTCACACGCGCACACACACACTCGCACCACAAGGAAACGGAACTCAGGATTCACAAGAGAGTGACAAAGGGTTGAAAGTATGCTCTTTGTGTGATTACAGTGCATCTCCTGTTAGCTGGCTGCGTCCACCTTCTCGGGCACCAGGTAGCCGATGTGCTTAGCTAATATGAGATTCTCTCAACATCTTACCCCCTCAGGAGCAACAGGTACCCAGTGCTGGTGTTGTCTGTCCAGATGAAAGGGCCTGGCCACTGTGATTCCAGTTCCCTTTGATCTCCCTGCAGAAGGTCGGCTTGTCTGCCTGGAGATCCCTCTGAAAGGCAATTTAAAAGTTGGATTTGAGCAACATCAAGTGAAATGTCTTCCCATCTCATGCCGTGAGGAGCTCTTTGGTGTAGTTCATGGCTGGGTATGCAGAAACAGGTTAACCCTTCCTTTGAAACAAACCGTCTCACAGGCTACACTTGCCGGCCGCTATTCCTTCTGCTTTCAGAGGACAGAACCTTGTGTTTTCATTAGTAGGATGCTCCTTGACCCTTGAAGATGAATCCGTTAGTGTTTAAAATTCATTCTGAGACTCAGTTGCCTTTATTTCATTAGTGCCAGGAAGATGGGATGCACCCGGATGGGTGAGGCCGGCAGCAATGCACAAAATCAAGCAAGGAAGGGCACGCTGTCCGTGCTGTGACCAGCGCAAGAATCCATCTTTAATGGTACCCTGGCAAGAGCTCAACACCATTGCCCAGCAAAGTGCTGCAAGGACGGAAGTGAATCGCTCATGGTTGCTTTCACAGGCTCAACCTGAGGGAAGTGTTCATGTAAAGAATCATCACTCTGAGCTAGTGAGATGGCTCAGTGGTTAAGAACACTGACTGCTCTTGCAGAGGACCCCGGTTCAGATCCCAGCACCCACATGGCAGCTAACAAAAGTCCCTAACTATTGTCCCAAGGGATCCAAAGCTCTGACTTTTGAGGGCATTATACAACATGAATGCACTTAACATATACTGAATACTCATACACATACAATAAAAATAATAATTTAAAAAAATCACTCACTTTCAACATCATTGCTTGATTTTGTAAATACTTCAGAAAAGGCACATTGCTATCTACAAATCCAGGTCTACATATCTATTCCTGATGAAAAGAGGAGGGAAAGCGTGGAGTCCCTGCAGGCCTGTGCAGCAGAGTGCCGGGGAGGCAGCAAGCAGTGTTAGGCCTGCGCTTCCCAGCCGCAGCTCCCGCTTCTGTTCCTTGATCCACAGGCATCTAGGTGAGCAGGAAACGCTCTGGCTTGATTAGTTGCTTTTAATGACCAAGATCTCACTTTGCAGGAATTTGTAACTCAGCTGTGAGCACAGGACCTAAGAGTTACATAGTCCTGTCTAAGAGCAGAAGACAGGAAAAGGGTCTAGCTGTCGGAAACACTGTGGTAAGAGCCTGGAGACATGTTGACTGTGCCTGTCCCATCACAAGGTGTGTAAAGATGAGAAAGGAAGAGTGTGAAGGATCGACTGATGCCCTCCAGGAATGACTCTACTCGGGTTGTTTATGGGGCTGAAGAGTTGGCCCAGCAGTTAAGAGAACTGGTTGCTCTTGCAAAAACCTGGGTTTGAATCCCAGCACCCAAGTGGCAGCTAACAACTGTTTGTAACTCCAGTTCCAGGGGATCCAATACCCTCTTCTCTCCTTCTCAGGGACTGCAGCCATGATTGCATGTACATGCATGTCAGCAGTGTACTCATACACATAAAATAAAAATAATAAATAAAAACCAAAATGTATTATGAATATTTGCTGTTTTAGCTTCATTTTTGTTCCTGTGATAAAACAGTCCATCATGTGGGGAAGTCAAGGCAGGAACTGAAGCAGCTAATACGTCACATCCATAGTCATGAGCAGAGAGAATGAACACATCCTTGCTGGCTCTCAGCTGGCCTTCTGTCAGTGTCCTGGAGCCCCTCCTGGGGAATGGTCCCGCCCACAGCCACTGGGTCCTCATACATCAGTCATTAACCAAGGCCATCCCCCACAGACATGCCCAGGGCCAACCCTATCTAGACAGTCGCTCATTAAGGCTCTCCCCAGGTCATTCTAGGTTGTGTCAGCTTGGACAATTGAAACTAACCAGCTCACTGCATATATGGTTTTATAATTTTGAGATCACATGAAGTCCCCATGTCCGAGGTTAGAAATGAGAAGACATAGAGAAGGCAAAAGGTTTGCATTCCTGTCAGACATGACTGACTTGGTCTTTGTTTTTATTCTTACAGCACATGAAACTCTAAGCCTGTGAATTGCTTCTTGTTGCACATGCTGTAATGTGACAGTTCCTTTCATACATGCCCACATATGCATTGTAACACACCATCACATACCCTCGCTGACTCTTGGCCAACTGGCTTATGAATGTTCCATCATCTATTTAACATTCTCTGAGACCCTTGAATATATGTTATGTTCAGTTTTGTTTCCTGAGGAAGGGATTCACACTGTAGCCCTGGCTCATCCAGAACTCACCCTGTAGCTTAGGTTGGCCTAAAACTTACTGAAATCCTCCTGCTTCGGGCTCCTGAGTGCAGGGATTACAAGTATGACACTCCCACGCCCAGCTTTTGAATTTTCCTCTTCGCTATGTCAAATTCAATTAGTTGCCAGGGATGCTGGCAACTAATTTTTTTAGTTTTAAAGGTATCTCTTGGCCATTTTTATTTCTTCTTTTGAGAATTCTCTGTTCAGATCTGTAGCCTGTTTTTTAATTGGGTCATTTGTTTTCTTGATTCTTTGTTTTGTGTGTGTGTGTGTGTGTGTGTGTGTGTGTGTGTGTTCTTTGTATATTCTGGAAACTAATCTTCTATCAGGTATATAGCTGACAAAGATTGTCCTCCACTCTGTGGTTTTCTCTTCACTTGATTGGTCGCTTCCTTTGCTGCACAGAAGCTTTTTAGTTTAATTAGGTCCCATTTGTCAATTGTTGACCTTACTTCCTGAGCAAATGAAGTTCTGATTTAGAAAGTCCTTTCCTACACCTGTACCTTGTAGGGTACTGCCTATGTTTTCTTCCAACAGTTTCAGCATTTCCAGTTTTATCATTAAGGTCTTTGATTTATGTGGAATTGATTTTTGTACAGGATGATAGACACGGATCTAATTTGGTTATTCTGCATGTGGAGATCCAGTTTTCCAGCACCATTTGTTGAAGATGCTGTCTTCCCTCAGTGTGTGTTCTTGGCACCTTTGTCAAAGCAAATATCAGGTGGCTGTAATTGTGTGAACTCATGTTTGGGTCTATTTTGTTCCATTGATCTAAGTGTCTCTTTTTGTGCTAATACCATGCTGTTTTTATTACTATGGCTCTGTTTTATAGTTTGAAACCTGGTATGGTAATCTTCCCCTCAATACCCCCTTTCCTCTGGATTGTTTTGGCTATCCAGGATCTTTTGTGGTTCCATATGAATTTTAGAACTTTTTTTTTCTTTCTGTGAAAAGGGGAATTTTTTAGAATCCCATTGAATCTGTAAATTGATTTTGGTAGTATAATCATTTTTGCAATATTAATTCTATCAATCCATGTGCAGGGAAGGTCTTTCTACTGTCTTCTTAAATCCCTTTCTTCAAAGATTTATGTTTTAATTGTGAAATCTTTAACATCTTTGGTTAAGATCCTAGATGTTTTAGGCTATTTTTTTTTTAATCTTTTCAAGACAGGGTCTCTCTGTAGCCCCAGCTGTCCTGGAACTCACTCTGTAGACCAGGCTGGCCTTGAACTCACAAAGATCCGCCTGCCTCTGCCTCCCAAGTGCTAGGATTAAAGGTTTGCACCACCATGCCCGGCTAGGCTATTTTGAATAGGAGTGTTTCAAACATCTCTTTCCACGATGCTTGTTATTGGTATATAACTGATTTTATATTCTGCCACTTTTACTTTTCTGAAAGTGTTGATCATTTCTGGAAGTTTTCTGGTGGAATATTTGGCCTCTCTTTTATGTATAATATCATATCATCTGCAAGTAGGAATAATCTGACTTATTTTCCAGTTAGTACCCGTATAACTTTTTCCCTTACTTATTGCTCTGGCTAATATTTTAAGCATTACATTGAAAAGGAGTAAAGCTAGTGGACAGACAGCCTTATATTGTTTGTGATTTTAATGGGAACGCTTCAAGTTTTTCCCTTTTAGAATGATGTTGGCTGTGGGTTTTTCATACATAGCTTTAATTATGTTGAGGTATGTTCCTTCCAGTCCACTTCTCTCTAGGATTTTGTCATGAAGCCATGTTGGATTTTGTCAAAGGCCTTTTCTGCATCTATTGATATGATCATGTAATTTTTCATCTTTAAGTCCATTTATATGATTTATTATTATACTCACCGACTTGTGCATATTGAACCATCTCTATGTGTCTGCAATAAAACCAACTTGATCATGGTGGATGATCTTTTTTATATGTGTCTGTATGTGGTGTGCAATTATTTTATCGAGAATAATCTTTGCATCTCTGTTCATTGGGGATATGGGCCTGTAGTTTTCTTTGTTGTTGTATCTTTACCTGGTTTGGGTATTAAGCTAATTCTAGCTTCATAGGAGTTTGGGAGTTCTCCCTCTGTTTCTTTTTGAATGATTTAATCAGTATTGGTTCTTTGAAGGTCTGGTAAAATTCTATTCATTTATGCTAAGCAAGATTTTGACTATTCAAGCATTCACTCCCTCACCACTTTCAGAAAGTCCAGCTGTTCTTGTGAAATCTCTTTAATTTGCCCACCAGTCCTTGATTTCTGCCTCCTTTTGGATTTGTTTTCTTTTTCTGGCCTCCTCTTCCTCCTCCTCTTTCTCCTCCTCTTCCTCTTCCTCCTCCTTTTCTTCCTCTACCTCTTTCTCCTCCTCCTCTTCCTATTCTTCCTCTTCTTCCTCTTCTTCCTCCTCCTTTTCCTCCTCCTCTCCCTCCTCCTCTCCTTCCTCTTCCTCTCCCTCCTCTTCCTCTCCCTCCTCTTCCTCCTTCTTTTCCTCCTCCTCCTCTTTCTCTTCCTCTCCCTCCTCTTACTTCTCTTCCAAGTTACGCTTAATAAAGTTTTTACTCCCCAAAATGCTTATCAGTACATCCTGTGCTGTAAATGACAAATCTTTTTAAGGCAGAGTCCTGAAGTGCCCAGTATACTTCAACCTGGGATGTTGGCATGGTAACCTGGGTGTAGAACATGGTAACCTGGGTATAGAACATCTCTTTTTCTTTTTTTTTTTTATTTTTATGTATATGAGAGTATTGCCTGCCTGTGTGTAAGTACACCCTGGTTGTCCAGTGCCCACCAGGTCAGAAGGATACATTGGATCCCCTGGAGCTGGAGTTACTGACGACTGTTAGCTGCCATTTGGGTCCTGGAAATTGAACTCCTCTGCAAGAGCAGCCCATGTACTTACCTGCTGAGCCATCTCTCTAGTCCCCTAGAGCATCTCTTGAAGCCACTTTTTGGAAGTAGAAAACATCTCAGGATTGTCTTAAGAATGGGCACAATAGGTGTCACCTGCACAGAGCCTGGGACTCCTGCTGCTTTGTGCTCTCTTCGTTTTCTTGGCTCTGTTCCCCAAGGGCAGCACCCTAGTTGGGAGCGTCAGGCACTGTGCAGCATCACGAAGCCTCCTTGCCTGCGTCCGGCCCTGGTGCTGGTGTTCCTTCCTGTCTCTATTTCACCTCTGGCTGGGGCCTGGAGGGAGCTTTCAACAGAAGTTGTAATTGTAAGTGTTCTTGTCGCTTAACATAAAAGTCTGCTCCAGGATAGGGAGATGGCTTATTTGGAAAAGTGTTTACCATGCTTCACTCCCCCAGAATCCATATTAAATAGCCACACCTAGTGCCGTGCACCTGTGACCCCAGCAATGGGGATGTGGAGGATCCCTGGGGCTCTCTGGCCAGCCAGCCTAGCCTAATTGGCACAATTCAGTGAGAGAGCCTATGTCAAAAAATAAGATGTAGAGCAATTGAGGTAGATACTTAACATCGAACTCTGGGCCTCCATGCACATGCTCGTATACACACACACACACACACACACACACACACACACACACATAGTTTGAGCTCTTCACAGCTGATTCAGTGTGAGATTGGGGGTTTTTTGTGTTTGTTTTTTTTTTAAACTGGAGTATCTTTCTTTAATGAGGCTGTTTTCACATTTGCCTTTATAAAAAAATAGGAGGTATGTATGAATAAAACAAATTAAAAAGGTAATCTGTCAAGTAAATCAGAAACTGTACAATTGAAAATAGGTCTACAGTTAATTACTTGCACATTATCATTGAGATTTAGGTTCATTAAGTGAACATTGAAAGTTATGCTTCCCGTCTCAGAGCAGATATGTAAACTGACAAGCGTTCCCACTTTGGCACTGAAGGAGGCTGTTCCTCCTCTTAGATAAAAGTAGCATTGTTCCTCACAGATCTCACACTTTGAGTGTCCTGTGTAGACAGAAGGCTTTTGCCACAATGTAAGTCTTATCTGAACAGCTCCATGGGGAGTAAGTGGGAGTCAGCCTCTCACGGGGGTCTTCAGTGCTGAGTCCTGGTTTCTCTTAGAAGAGGCTGTGTCCTGGGAACCTGGGGAAAGTACAGGTACCCTGCTCTGCCTGTGACTTGGGAGCCTTCCCTGGAGGCAAAGGCCCCCTCCTGCAGTAGGTTCTGCCGGCCCTACCCTCACTCTTACCCCCACTAGGATAGGCAGAGCTTAGACTTTCCTGCAGTCTTCACTGTACCCTGGCAGGTCACTGCCCCAGGCAGATAGATGATCAGGAATATTTTAGTGGGACAGGGACCAGATGAGGCAAGAAGTCTGTGATAAAATACCACCAGGAAAAGCAACTCGTAGAAGAACAAGTTAACTTCCATTCACAGGTCCGGAGCTGGGGAGGCCTTGAAGCAGGCAGCTGGAGCAGGGTGCTGAGAGAACATAGCCACCTCACATGGTAGCAGGCAGCAGGAAGCGGGACGATTCCATAAGCCCTCAAAACCCACCTCCAATAGCACACTTCCTCCAGCCAGGTTGCACGTCCTAAGGAATCCATAACCACCTCAAAGAGCCCCACTGCCTGGGACAAAGCGTACACAGGAGCCTGTGTGGACACTTATCAAACCCCAGCAGTGACTGGGCCTTTTTAAAGATATCTTATTTTTTAGTTTATTTTAATCTTATGTGCATGTATATAAGTGCACCCATGCAGTGTCCTCATAGGACAGAAGAGGGTGTTGGATCCCCTGGAACTGGAATAATAGATGGTTGTTAGGTGCCATATGGATGCTGGGTCCTTTGCAAGAGCAGCCAGCGCTCTTAACTGCTGAGCTGTTTCTCTCGCCCCAAGATATTTAACTAAATGGGGTTGTCAAGAGCATATCCTCGTCTAATCTGACTAGTGTCCTTATAATGAAAAAGTGGGGCCCAGGGGACAGTGTCATAGGAGACTGGCCTTCTATAAGCCAGGGAGATGGGCATCAGAGGAGACAGTCCTGCAACTTTTGATCTAGCACTTCTGTCCAGAACATGTGAGTAAACAATATGTGTGTGTCAGCTGCCTAGTCTCTGTCACACATGGATTGCCCCAGCCTCAGATGGTTAGACCTAATGGAGCTTTGGAATCATGTGAAGGTGACTGGCGTTCAGCTGACACATGTTGATATTCTCCCAGGTGCAAACACATGGGTCTCTGTAGTCTCATGATGCTGGCAGTGGGAGCAAGCACAGATCCCCATCAGCAGTCAATGGTGTTCAACACTGTTGCTGCAGAATAGGATTCCTCTGGGATGATTCCCCCAGTAGTTGGCTAATGTCAGCATGTTCTGAGCATGTGTAAGTCAAGTGAGGTAAATGTGTTTGGGACACGTTTTCAACATACAGTGGGTTTACCAGGCAATAACGTCTTCATAACTCGAAGAACGTGTGCATTTTGTCATGGTGGCCTGCTGGGGCTCACATAGTGGTGACCAACACTACATGTGGACATCCCTGGGTACTGAGAAGTCTATTGTGGCATCATGAGTTTCTCCAGCTGAATGGTCGTGGTCTCCCAGTCCTTCTTACTTTTGGTGTTTACAAAAGGAAGAAGGTGGTCTGTTTGGCTCAGTTGCATCTGAACCCCTGAGCCATGCTGGTGTTTGATGGGCTTAGATGAAGCTCAGGGTTCAGGGTCTCCCCTGAGGAGGGGAGGGCCTGCTTATTTCAGGAGGGCCTCCTGAGCACCATAGAATGTCTGTCGGAGCACGGGCCCTGTCACCTATCCCACCCTCCCTCCTTGAGAAAATATTTGTAGAAATAATGGACAAAAATTTCCTAAAATTAAGAAAATTTTGAATGAGTTATAATAAGACATTTGAGAGAATACCAAAGAGCCCAAATCAGGAGGAATTATCTAGACAAACCAGAGTGAACTTCCAGAATTCAAACAGAATTCTCAACTATTAGAGAATGTAATGTGAAGGAACTACTGATGTCAGATTTTCTAAAAGCAATATAACTTCTTATACCATAGAGGTAACTTAGTGCACAGTTTTTTAGACAGCTATACACAGTTTAAAATAATGAAGGCTTGGTAAAAATGTCCTCATATATACAAGTCCCTCCTCCCATGATACCTTAATAAGTACAGTAAATGTAAAGGAACTAAATTAATGGGGGGAAGACAAATATTAACAAACTAAGCATACATAAAATAAAATAAACACACATGTGGTATAGCTATATATATGAAGGCAAAACACTCATAAAGTAAGACTAAATAAAATTTAATTTTTTATAAATTAAATTAAAATATGCCACTCATAATGCTAACTGAAGCTTCAAGATTTTCAAACATTGAGAATATGTGGATGGAAAGAGGCATGCCAGGAAAATACTAACCAAAGGAAACTGAAGTAACTCTTATGGTATTTTATTTTACTGTTTGTTTATTTATTGATTGATACAGGGACTCTCTATAGCCCCAGCTGTCCTGGAACTTGCTATGTAGACCAGGCTGGCCTCAATTTCACAGAAATCTGTTCCTGAGTGCAGGGATCAAAGGCATATGTCATCACATCTGGCTTTAAAATAGTATTTTACATAGACTCTAAAGCAGTATTGTTGGAAATTAAAATAGACACTAAATAAAACAAAATGGATTAACATTGTTAATAAAACGTAATAGGATATAAATGGGAAATAAAATAACAAAAGTAGGAATAATGGGGGCCGAGGCAGGGGATCCCAGGGGCACTGAGGCCAACTGTAGGACACCTTGTCTCGAAAAAAGAAAAGAAACAAAATGAAAGAGTGAGCTATGGGAACATTTTCAAAAGATATATAAAGATAAAAGTGGAACTTAAAGAAAAACACAGTAGCATAGAAAAGGCCATTAATTGATTCTTTAAAAGAAAGAGACCTCTATAAACAATTATTAATGGAAAGAAAAAGTACAGACTGTTCCAGACAAAAAAAAAGTAAATAAATATGGCTCCCTTAGCTATACAGATAAAATTTAAAAACCCTAACAAAATTCACATAATTTGAAGAAAAGTATAACTTAAATAAAAGAGAAAGTTTGCTAGTCCAGAAACTGCAAAAGCAATTAAGCACTGATTTTTTTTTAAAGACCCAGCTCAGCTTTAAAGGTGACATCTTCCTTTAATCTTTTCTTGGTATTGCTAGGAATTGAATTCAGGGCCTTATATAAATGTCCAGCACTGAGTGTGGACATCCAGCACTGTGAAGCATGCATCACCTGGCTGGCGTGGGGGTCAGGCAGCGAGGCAGAGTCTGGACTGTTCACAAACGAAGATGAAATGATCTTGGACACAATTGGGGAAGTGAATCTTGCATTATATGAAACTATAGGTTTATTTCAGGTGTAGAAGGAATTCAGTGTCAGAAAATCTCTAAAGAACCCACTTAAAACATTTTTAAAGGGTGTAAGGCATAATCCAATGGCAAATAAAACCCATGAAAAGTACTGAATCCAAAATCAGAAAGGAAAGGAGAGAGGAGAGGAAAAGGAAGAAGGACTAAGGAGGAAGAGGGCAGAGCAAAGGAAGGGGGAGGGGGAGAAGAGGAGAGAGAAAACATGAAACACAAGTACAAAAAATAAGATTTAGGTCAACCTTGTCAATAATTACATAAAAAAGTGTCGTCAACATACCGAGTAAGGAAAACAGAATTGTCATTTGGGGGGAGTGTAAGGTGCCAAGATCTCCCTACACGCTGTTTATGAGAAGCCAACTCTAAATAGTGTAACTGCGTTACACTATGAGGAAAGTAATGGGTGCTCATGCAAGTACTAATCCAAAGACGTTCAAGGGCTGCATTAATGTCTGACAGAACAGCTTACAGAACAAAGACAGGAGGTGAGGTGTTACCCATGATAAAGTGACCAGAGCCTTAGGAATTTTATGTACTTGACAACAGAATTTTGAAATACATGAGACAAAAATGGAAAGGCGGCACACCAGAGTTCTCAGTGCTAAGTGGGGATGGAGCGACTTCTCAGTGATCAAAAAATTAAAACCAATCAGAACAGAGACTGCTCCAGCAGACTGTCCATCTCGCTGGTACAGCAGATGTTTGTAGAGCACTGCACTCAAAAGCTAGGGCTGTGTTCATTCAGTTCAAGCTTCTGACAGTTCCCAAACTGACCCTATTCTCTGAGTAAATTTTCAGTTACTCAAATGAGACAAAGTATTTTCTTACCATAGTGTAATTAAATTAGATCTCAATAACAGAGAGAAGTGGAAATACAAAGTGGCTGGAAGTTCTAATTAACCTCCAAGTTGAGAGAAGACACAGGAAAAATTAGAAAACATTTTGAATTACATGTATTCGAAAGAACAAACTATGCAAAGTTGTGAGTTGCCACCAAAACTGTACTGTGAGGAAAGTTTATAACATTAAGTTTCCATAATAAGGGGAAGGAACTTCAAACTGACATAAGCTCCTTTTTAAAAAAAGAAGAAAAGCAAATTAAACCCTACAGAATGGCAATAATAAAAATAGTAATGAATGAAACAGAAAGCAGAAAATAGTAGAAAATATTAGTAAGTTCAAAATGTGTTTCTTTAAAATGCACGTTCAAATACATATTGGAAAGAACAACAACAACAAAAAGGACTGCATCAAAGAACTGACTGAAACAGTGAACTTCTGCTCAAAACAGTCAACTTCCACTGGAGAATATTGAGAAAGACTGAGAAAGAGATGAAAAGCATGTTTGGCAGAATGCATGAGCTCTGGTGGGGTGGGGGGATGGGGGGGGACACAGGTCTAGATTTGATTAAAAAAAATATATATAATTATATATAAATTTTTAAAAACTCATGTTCAAATCTCAGTTTCTACCCAAACTGATCAAGAGAAAAGGCAAAAACATTAACAAGATTAATATTAAAAGAGAGGCCCGTACTTGCTTTGCACAATCTTGGCTGAATATTCGAAAAGCACGCATGCACAAAATCACTGTGCTTTGCCATTTGACAGTACACCCGATACGTTGGGTAAACTGGAAAAAGCCAGAACATACTCAATCAAAGGATAAATGCTGTCAGCGCACAGATGCCTGTCATAACTAACTTCAAGTTAATTAAGAAAACTTCTTGGACGGGGATGTAGCTCACTTGGTAACATGCTTGCCTAGCATGCAGGAAGCCTTGGGTTCAAGCTACAGTGCTGCATAGAGCAGGCCTGATGGCTCATACCTGAAACCCCAGCACTGGGGAGGCTGAGCCGGGAGGCTCAGAGCTCAGATTCAATCCCCTGCTCGTAGTTAAGGCCTAGCCTCCCTAGCAAACGTTATGTCCTGGAGAAGAGAAAGGGGGAGAGGAAGAGAGGCTTGCTCCATAACAACCCCATAGGTCATCACACAAGAGAATGTCTCCAATCCCACTGTTCCATAATCCTCGGACACTGGCTGGCTTTCATGGGAAAGCTTCCTCGCAGGCTTTATGGAAAAAAAAAAAAAAAGTGGCAGTTTGTTAAAACTCTTTCTGGAAATGCACATAAGGAGATATTTTCAGCTGTTATTGATGCCATCACAACACCTGTAACAACAGAAAAAAAAAAAAAACATACAAAACTTAAGAAAGAAAACCACGCACAGTCTGTCACCATGAATGCACAAATAAAGGTCTTTAAGAGCATAGGCAACTGGAAGCCGGCAGCACATTGAACAGGGAAGGACCAGTGGCCAGTTAAAGTGATCCTCAGACTGTGAGACTGAGGGCCATCCAGTATTAAAATGGAATCGGCACTCAACTTATTGTACTATGAAAAGTGCCAACGCCCCAGTGATCTCACAAGAAGAAATCTCTCTGGTACCTTCAGCTAAGCAGATTCATTACAATGCAAGATCCTGTGCACCTGAAAATCAGAAAACAGGAGCCCAGGTGTGCATCTTTAGTAGTACACACACATGTACTGCTCTACTGCTGGTGTAAGAAGTAGAAACTTTTTTTTTTTGGTCTTCTTTTTTTCTGAGGCACACCGGGTTCCTCTCCTCGCTAGCTCCCAACTGCGCTGGAACTCAACTATGTAGACCATTAAAGGAAGAAACAAAACTATAGTTTATAAAATTCGGCATGAATTTCTCTACCAGTAGAAAAAAACAGATAATCTACAAAACTGCCCGCCTACTCTAGTTGTAGGAATAAATTGCATTCTTTTTTTTTTATTAATTTTATTTATTTCTGTATGTGTATGAATGTACTGTCTGCGTGCAAGTCTGTGCACCCGTGTCGTGCAATGCCGTGGAATTCAGAAAAGGGTCTCGGATTCCCCTGGAACTGGAGTTCTCCTGGAATTGGAGCTTCAGACGGTTCTCAGCTGCCATGTGGGTGCTGGGGATCGAACCCGGGTCCTCTGTAAGAGCGGTCGGTGCTCTTAACCGCTAGGCCATCTCTCCAGCCCCGGAATAAATTGCATTTCTGCAAACTCGCAATGAATCCTGGCAGCTAGAAGCACAGTTCCATTCATTTAAGGTGGAGGTTGAGTATTTTTAATTCAGAAATCCCAAATGCTCCCAAGTCCTGTGGTGCTTGGCCAACACCGATGGTATTTGTTTGGACTGGTGGATTTAGGTCACTTTGATTTGGGGATTTCAAATTAAAGATTCTCGACTGGTAACATGTAAGCCAAAAATCCAAAATGGAGTCCAAAAATCCAGGCATTTTGGGTAAAGAATATTCAATTTAAGCCAGGCGTGGTGGTGCACGCCTTTAATCCTAGCACTCAGGAGGCAGAGGCAGGCGTATCTTTGTGAGTTCAAGGCCACCCTGGACTACAGAGTGAGTTCCAGGACAGCTGGGGCTACAGGGAGACCCTGTCTCAAAAAGACCAAAAAAAAAAAACAAAAAAGAATATTCAACTTTAAATAGGTTTATATCCAATAATATATATAATCTACATATGCTACAGAACTTAAGTGAAATCAAGTCTAAGTTATTGGAGAGATCATTCCATGCCCAGATTGAAGCCTTATTCTGTCAACTCTCCTAAAATTGATAAATAAATATGTATGCCTTTCCACTCAAAAAAAATTGATAGGTTAACCAGGCTCCAGTGGGATCTAAATATGATCAAAATATATTGTATGAAATTTGTAAAAATTCAGTTAAAAAGGGAAAAAAGAAAAATAAGCTAAATGCTTACTAACAAGGTTCTGACGATTTTTTTCTGACAATTTCCTTTTCAGTTAATTAACTAATTAAAAATTTAGAGTGCATGCCCTTAATCCCAGCACTTAGGAAGGCAGAGGCAGGTGGATCTCTGTGAGTTCAAGGCCACCCTGGTCTACATAGTGAGTTCCAGGACAGCCGAAGAAGCTCCAGGGAGATCCTGCCTCAAAAATACAAAAAAAAAAAAAAAGTTCTGGGGATTTGAAACTCAGGTTCCTAACTGCTGGTAGCAATGCTTTTTGCCCAGTGAGCCATGGCCCTGGCCCTAGCCTGACAAGATCTCTGTGTACAGTTCTGCTGATGATTTAAAAAAAATATTATGAAATGTGATTTGACAATGAGTTAATGCTTAATTTAACGTTTTTTTTTTTTTTGNTAAATTACTTGTTTTTTTTTGTTTTCTTTTTTTTTTTTCTGTTTATTTTTTTTGAAGGCAGGATCTCCCTGTAGCTTCTTTCGGCTGTCCTGGAGACTCACTATGTGAACCAGGATGGTGCCCTCTTTGAACTTTCACAGAGATCCACCTGCCTCTGCACTTTCTACTCTGATATCAGTGCCCCAAGAGGATTTCAAGTGCTAGGATTATTAGCATACACAACCACATCACCTTAAATTGAAGCGGCTTTTCTAGCATATGCGGACTCCTTAAATTTTTATATTAGGGTAATTAAGTTACGAAAACTGCAGAAAGGGAAGAGAATACTAATGTGTCCAGAAAAAATAATCCGCTTTAACATGCGCCCGAGCACAACCATAGGAGCTTGATTCTAGTCAACATCTTTTCAGCTTATAGGTATTTTTTTCTGTTTCACCTTTTAAATACTTCTGAAATTATATTTTTACAGGTAAATGGGTTCAATACTAATTTTTATAATTACTTTGAAACTCTATATTTATGTGCCCACTCGCAGCAGCCCATCTGTTTCGATCTTCTTCACACCTTCTCAGATTTCTACTTATATTTTTTTCGCTCATCCTTATCCTTTTAAGTGTGTCGTATTAATAGGGCTTTCTATTATCCCATAGGTCTGTCTTCCATTACACTATCTTTATTTTATTCAATTTTCACGGTATGTACTGTTTCATCCTAGCTGAAAGATTTCACAACGTCTTGCCTGTTCGCGAGATCTGGGCCATTGCGTGGAAGTAAAAATGGTGTCTCTCCTCCATGGTATCAGCTCGAACGTACCTTGACTGTCATCCTCTCTCAAGTCTGTAGCTATAGAATAGACAATATAATACATTATGAGATATAAACCTATTTAAGTTGTAACAGGAATTACTTTTATAGTTTTTTTTTTCTTTGAGGTCTTAGTTGAGAGAGAACTCAAAGGGGAGTGGAGTCTCCTCTGATTGGAAACAGCCGAGTGCCTTCAAAGTGTGTCATGAGAACCATTCAAAACACATCAGTCTGAAGTGTCCACTAGGAGCAGTCCCGGAGAGAGACTCGAGGTGGGACTGAACTACACAATGAGGATTACGCCTAGGCGCAGGTGCTAATGGCCCTCCTGAGTTGCTAGGAGTAAAAGTCTAGCGGAGTCAGGGACCCCCAAGGCCCAGGCGTAAGGGAATAAACCAACCAGCAGATGCCAAGCGCAACTTCCCGGCACACTTACGAGTATAGGGAATTTTGAATTAGGGTGTCATCATTACACGCAAAAGGAATTGGCCTGGGGGCTGGTAATTTTTTACTGAAGCGTCCACATCTCTCTGCCTAGTGATTTTGTATGACTTTGGCAAGTTCTTCTACATGGTCATGTAGCCGGAACGGTCCGTCAAAAAACGTAAGAAGTGCTCTCCATGTAAACTCAACTTAGAAACTCATCCACCACCACTAATGCAACATCAAAAAAACACAAGTGACCATAATCCACGCAGTTCCAAACGAAATACATCATCGGTGTTGGCCAAGCACCACAGGACTTGGGAGCATTTGGGATTTCTGGATTAAAAATACTCAACCTCCACCTTAAATGAATGGAACTGTGCTTCTAGCAGCCAGGATTCATTGCGAGTTTTTGCAGAATGCAACTTATTTCGGGAGCTGGAGCGATTGGCCTAGCGGTAAGAGCACCGACCCGCTCGTCGAGGACCCGGGGTCGATCCCCAGCACCCACATGGCAGCTGAGACCGTCTTGAAGGTCCAATTCAGGAAGAACTCCAGTTTCCAGGGAATCCGAGACCCTTTTCTGAAAATTCCCGAAGCGTATTGCACGACAGGATGCACAGACTTGCAGGGCCAGACATACTTCATACACAACGAGAGAATAAATAAAAATTGAATAGAAGAAAAAAAGAAATGCAGATGGATATATTCCTACACTAGGTGGGGAAGTTTTGTAGATTATCTGTTTTTTTCTCTGGTAGAGAAATTCATCCGATTTTATAGAACTATAGTTTTGTTTCTTCCTTTAATGGTCTACATAGTTGAAGTTCCAGCGCCAGTTGCGGTAGCAAGCGGAGAGAGAGGACCCGTGTCTCAGGAAAGAAGACCAAAAAAAAAAAGTTCTACTTCTTACACAAGCAGTAGAGCAGTACATGTGTGTGTACTTACTAAAGTGCACACTGGGCCCAATGTTTCTGATTTTCAGGTGCACAGGATCTTGCATTGTAATGAATCTGCTTAGCTGAAGGTACCAGAGAGATTTCTTCTTGTGAGATCACTGGGGCGTTGGCACTTTTCATAGTCATAAGTTGAGCCGATTCATCTTTAAATACTGGATGGCCCTCAGTCTCACAGTCTGAGGATCACTTTAACTGGCCACTGGTCCTTCCCTGTTCAATGTGCTGCCGGCTTCCAGTTGCCTATGCTCTTAAAGACCTTTATTTGTGCATTCATGTGGACAGACTGTGCGTGGTTTTCTTTCTTAAGTTTGTTTTGTGTTTTTTTTTTTTATCTGTTTAGTATCAGGGTTAAGTGATTGGCATCAATGTAACCAGCTGAAAAGATCTCCTTAGTGTGCATTTCCAGAAAGATTTTAAACAAACTCCACGTTGTTTTTTTTTTTTTCCAGAAGCTGCTTAGGAAGCTTTCCCATGAAAGCCAGACCATGTGCCGAGGATTATAGGACAGTGGATGGAGACATTCTCTTTAGTTGAGCGCTTGGTTGTTGATGGAGGGCAACGCCTCTCCTTCCTCTCCCCCTTTTCTTCTCAGGACATCACGTTTGCTAGGGAGGCTAGGCCTTGAACTACGACAGCAGGGAATGAATCTGTAGCTCTGAGACCTCCGGCTCAGACCTCCCCAGTGTGGGGTTTCAGGTATGAGCCTCAGGGCCTGCTCTCATGCAGCACTGTTAGCTTGGAACCCAAGGCTTCCTGCGTTGCCTAGGCACGCAATGTTACGCAAGTGAGCTACATCCCCGTCCAAAAGTTTCTGTATTACTTGAGTTAGTATGACAGGCATCCTGTGCTGACAGCATATCTCCTCTTGTTGAGTATGTTCTGTGCTTTTCCAGTTACCCACGTATCTGTACTGTCAAATGCAAAGCACAGTGATTTGTGATGCGTGCTTTTCAATATCAGCAAGATGTGCAAGCAAGTACGGCCTCTCTTTTAATATTAATCTTGTTAATGTTTTTGCCTTTTCTCGTTGATGCAGTTTGAGGTAGAAACTGAGATTTGAACATGAGTTTTTTAAAAGTTTTATATAATTATATATATTTTTTTATCAAATCTAGACCGCTGTGTCCCCCCCACTCCCCCCACCCCCACCAGAGCCATGCAAGTTTTCCCAAACATGCTTGTCATACTCTTTCTGCGTCTTTCTCTAATTTGTCCATGTGGAAGTTGACTGTTTGAGCAGAAGTTCACTGTTCCAGTCAGTTCTTTGATGCAGGTCCTTTTTGATTGTTGTTGATTGCTTTCCAATATGTATTTGGAACGTGCATTTTAAAGAACCACATTTGGACCTAACTAATATTCTCTTAAACCTATTCTATAGCTGTGCTTTTCTGTTTCAGTCGATTACATGATTTTTAGTTAGTGCCAGTTCCTGTAGGGTTTATTTGCTTTTTCTTTCTTTTTTTAAAAAGAGCTATGGTCAGTTTGAAGTTCCTTCCCCTTATTATGGAAACTTAATGTTATAAACTTTCCTCACAGTACAGTTTTGGTGGCAACTCACAACTTTGCATAGTTTGTTCTTTCGAATACATGTAATTCAAAATGTTTTCTAATTTTTCCTGTGTCTTCTCTAACTTGGAGGTTAATTAAGAACTTCCAGCCACTTTGTATTTCCACTTCTCTCTGTTTTGATATCTAATTTAATTACACTATGGTAAGAAAATACTGTTGTCTACTCATTTGAGTAACTGAAAATTTACTCAGAGAATAGGGTCAGTTTGGGAACTGTCAGAAGCTTGAACTGAGCGATGAACACAGCCCTAGCTTTTGAGTGCAGTGCTCTACAAACACTCGTGTACCAGCGAGATGGACAGTCTGCTGGAGCAGTCTCTGTTCTGATTGGTTGTTAATTTTTGATCACTAGAAGAAGTCCGCTCCATCCCCGCTTGAGGCTTGGAATGAGAACGTGGCTGCAGTTTTGGCCGCTTTCCATTTTGTCTCATGTATTTTCATATCGTGTTTGTCAATACATAAATTTCCGCTAAGGCTCTTGGTCACTGTTAATCATGGGTAACACACCTCACCTCCGTGTCTTTGTTCCTTAAGCTGTTCTGTCCACATTAAGCAGCCCTTGAACGTCTTTGGATTAGTACTTGCATGATCACCCATTACTTTCCTCATAGTGTAACGCAGTTACACTATTTAGAGTTGGCTTCTCATAAACAGCGTGTAGGGAGATCTTGGCACCTTACCACTCCCCCCAAATGACAATTCTGTTTTCCTTACTCGGTATGTTGACGACACTTTTTTATGTAATTATTGACAAGGTTGACCTAAATCTTATTTTTTGTACTTGTGTTTCCATGTTTTGCTCTCTCCTCTTTCTCACCCCTCCCCCCCTTCCTTGTGCTCCTGCCTCCTCTTCCGCTTAGTCCTTCTTCCTATTTCCTCCCTCATCCTCCTTTCCTTTCTGATTTTGGATTCAGTACTTTTCATGGGTTTTATTTGCCATTGGATTATGCCTTACACCCTTTAAAAATTGTTTTAAAGGTGTTCTTTAGAGATATTTCTGACATCTGAATTCTTCTACACCTGGAAATAAACCTATAGGTTTCATATAATGCAAGATTCACTTCCCCAATTGTGTCCAAGATCATTTCATCTTCGTTTGTGAACAGTCCAGACTCTGCCTCGCTGCCTGACCCCCACGCCAGCCAGGTGATGCATGCTTCACAGTGCTGGATGTCCACACTCAGTGCTGGACACATTTATTATAAGGCCACTGAATTCAAGTTCCTAGCAATAGCCAACAAGAAAAGATTAAAGGAAGATGTCACCATTTTAAAAGCTGAGCTGGTCTTTAAAAAAAAATCCGTCTTAATTGCGTTTGCATTTCTGGATAGCAAAACGTTCTCTTTTTATTTAATTAATACTTTCTTCGTCAAATATTGTGGAATTTTTGGTTATGGGTTTTTAAATTTTATTTATTCTCTTATTACTAGGGTTTTTTTTTTTATTTACTTTTTTTTTGTTCTGGAACAGTCTGTACTTTTTCTTTCCTATTAATAATTGTTTATAGAGGTCTCTTTCTTTTAAAGAATCAATTAATGGCCTTTTCTATGCTACTGTGTTTTTCTTTAAGTTCCACTTTTATCTTTATATATCTTTTGAAAATGTTTCCCATACTCACCTATTTCATTTTGTATTCTTTTCTTTTTTCGAGACAAGGTGTCCTAACAGTTGGGCCTCAGTGCCCCTGGATCCCCTGCCTCGGCCCCCATTATTCCAGCTTTTGTTATGTTTATTTCATTTATTATATCCTATTACGTTTATTAACATGTAATACCATTTTGTTTTATTAGTGTTCTATTTTAATTTCACAACAATACGCTTTAGAGTCGATGGAAAATACTATTTTAAAGCCAATGTGATGACATAATGCGTGCTTTGATCCCTGCACTCAGGAACAGATTTCTGTGAAATGTCTGAGGCCAGGCCGGTCTACTATAGAAGTTCAGGACAGCTGGTGGGCTATAGAGAGTGCCCTGTATCAATCAATAACATAAGCAAACAGTAAAAATAATATACCATAAGAAGTTACTTCAGTTTTCCTTTGGTTAGTATTTTCCTGGCATGCCTCTTTCCATCCACATATTCTCAATGTTTGAAAATCTTGAAGCTTCAGTTAGCATTATGAGTGGCATATTTTAATTTATATAGTTTATAAAAAATTAAATTTTATTTAGTTCTTACTTATGAGTGTTTGCCCTTCATATATATAGCTATACACATGTGTGTTTTATTTTATTTTATGTATGCTTATTTGTTTAATATTTGTCTTCCCCCCATAATTTAGTTCCTTTACATTTACTGTACTTATTAAGGTATCATGGGAGGAGGGACTTGTATATATGAGGACATTTTTACCAAGCCTTCATTATTTTAAACTGTGTATAGCTGTCTAAAAAACTGTGCACTAAGTTACCTCTATGGTATAAGAAGTTATATTGCTTTTAGAAAATCTGACATCAGTAGTTCCTTCACATTACATTCTCTAATAGTTGAGAATTCTGTTTGAATTCTGGAAGTTCACTCTGGTTTGTCTAGATAATTCCTGCACTGATTTGCCTATTCCATCAACAGTCTCTTAATTCTACTTTATGGCACTTTCTATTCTCTCAAAGTACTTATACAAAGGAACTCATTAATTTCCATTTAAATTTCATACCACTATTTCTCAATATCTTTGCATAGGGTGGTGTACTCACTTCGAGTGGCGACTAAGGTCTACAGGGCCCGTGCTCCGACAGACATTCTATGGTGCTCAGGAGGCCCTCCTGAAATAAGCAGGCCCTCCCCTCCTCAGGGGAGACCCTGAACCCTGAGCTTCATCTAAGCCCATCAAACACCAGCATGGCTCAGGGGTTCAGATGCAACTGAGCCAAACAGACCACCTTCTTCCTTTTGTAAACACCAAAAGTAAGAAGGACTGGGAGACCACGACCTTTCAGCTGGAGAAACTCATGATGCCACAATAGACTTCTCAGTACCCAGGGATGTCCACATGTAGTGTTGGTCACCACTATGTGAGCCCCAGCAGGCCACCATGACAAAATGCACACGTTCTTCGAGTTATGAAGACGTTATTGCCTGGTAAACCCACTGTATGTTGAAAACGTGTCCCAAACACATTTACCTCACTTGACTTACACATGCTCAGAACATGCTGACATTAGCCAACTACTGGGGGAATCATCCCAGAGGAATCCTATTCTGCAGCAACAGTGTTGAACACCATTGACTGCTGATGGGGATCTGTGCTTGCTCCCACTGCCAGCATCATGAGACTACAGAGACCCATGTGTTTGCACCTGGGAGAATATCAACATGTGTCAGCTGAACGCCAGTCACCTTCACATGATTCCAAAGCTCCATTAGGTCTAACCATCTGAGGCTGGGGCAATCCATGTGTGACAGAGACTAGGCAGCTGACACACACATATTGTTTACTCACATGTTCTGGACAGAAGTGCTAGATCAAAAGTTGCAGGACTGTCTCCTCTGATGCCCATCTCCCTGGCTTATAGAAGGCCAGTCTCCTATGACACTGGTCCCATGGGCCCCACTTTTGTCATTATGAGGACACTAGTCAGATTAGACGAGGATATGCTCTTGACAACCCCATTTAGTTAAATATCTTGGGGCGAGAGAAACAGCTCAGCAGAAGAGCAACTGGGGCTCATAGCAAGGACCTCAGATCCCTCGGAGGCATCAGCTGGCAACTAACAACCATCTATTATTCCCAGTTCCAGGGGATCCAACACCTCTGGCTCTGTCTGATGATACGGCATTAGGTGCACTTATATACATGCACATAAGATTAAAATAAACTAAAAATAAGAAAACTTATATAAAGGCCCAGTCACTGCTGGGGTTTGATAAGTGTCTCACACAGTCTCCTGTGTACGCTGTCCCAGCAGTGGGGCCTTTGAGGTGGTTATGGATTCCTTAGGAACGTGCAACCTGCTGCTGGAGGAAGTGTGCTATTGGAGGTGGGTTTTGAGGGCTTATGGAATCGTCCCGCTTCCTGCTGCCTGCTACCATGTGAGGTGGCTATGTTCTCTCAGCACCCTGCTCCAGCTGCCTGCTTCAAGGCCTCCCCAGCTCCGGACCTGTGAATGGAAGTAACTTGTTCTTCTACGAGTTGCTTTCCTTGGTGGTATTTTATCACAGACTTCTTGCCTCATCTGGTCCCTGTCCCACTAAAATATTCCTGATCATCTATCTGCCTGGGGCAGTGACCTGCCAGGGTACAGTGAAGACTGCAGGAAAGTCTAAGCTCTGCCTATCCTAGTGGGGGTAAGAGTGAGGGTAGGGCCGGCAGAACCTACTGCAGGAGGGGGCCTTTGCCTCCAGGGAAGGCTCCCAAGTCACAGGCAAGAGCCAGCGATACAGGTACCTGTTACTTTCCCAGGTTCCCAGGAACACAGCCTCTTCTAAGAGAAACCAGGACTCAGCACTGAAGACCCCGTCGAGAGGCTGACTTACCCACTACTCCCCATGGAAGCTGTTCAGATAAGACTTACATTGTGGCAAAAGCCTTCTGTCTACACAGGACACTCAAAGTGTGAGATCTGTGAGGAACAATGCTACTTTTATCTAAGAGGAGGAACAGCCTCCTTCAGTGCCAAAGTGGGGAACGCTTGTCAGTTTACATATCTGCTCTGAGACGGGAAGCATAACTTTCAATGTTCACTTAATGAACCTAAATCTCAATGATAATGTGCAAGTAATTAACTGTAGACCTATTTTCAATTGTACAGTTTCTGATTTACTTGACAGATTACCTTTTTAATTTGTTTTATTCATACATAACCTCCTATTTTTTTAAAAGGCAAATGTGAAAAACACCTCATTAAAAGAAAGATACTCCAGTGTTAAAAAAAAAACAAACACAAAAACCCCCAATCTCACACTGAATCAGCTGTGAAGAGCCAAACTATGTGTGTGTGTGATGTGTGATGTGTTGGTGTTGTGGTGGTGTGTATTACGATATGTCATGGAGGCCCAGAGTTCGATGTTAAGTATCTACCTCAATTGCTCTACATCTTATTTTTTGACATAGGCTCTTCTTCATGAATTAGTGCCAATTAGGCAGGCTGGCTGGGCCAGAGAGCCCCCAGGGATCACTCCACATCCCCATTGGCTGGGGTCACAGGTGCAACGGCACAGGTGTGGCTATTTAATTGGATTCTGGAAGAGTGAAACAGTTGGAAAACACTTTTCAAATAAGCCATCTCCCCTATCCTGGAGCGGACTTTTATGTTAAGCGACAAGAACACTTACAATTACAACTTCTGTTGAAAGCTCCCTCCAGGCCCCAGCCAGAGGTGAAATAGAGACAGGAAGGAACACCAGCACCAGGGCCGGACGCAGGCAAGGAGGCTTCGTGATGCTGCACAGTGCCTGACGCTCCCAACTAGGGTGCTGCCCTTGGGGAACAGAGCCAAGAAAACGAAGAGAGCACAAAGCAGCAGGAGATTCCCAGGCTCCTGTGCAGGTACACCTATTTTCCCATTCTTAAGACAATCCTAGATGTTTTTTCTACTTCCAAAAAGTTGGCTTCAAGAGATGCTCAGGGGACTAGAGAGATGGCAGCAGGGTAATAAGCATTGACGACTAACTTAGCGAGGGAGTTAATTTCCAGGACCCAATGGCAGCTAAACGGTCGTCAGTAACTCCAGCTCCATTGGGATCCAATGTATCCTTCTGACCTGGTGGGCACTGGACAACCAGGGTGTACTTACACACAGGCAGGCAATACCTCATATCACATAAAAATAAAAAAAAAAAAGAAAAAAAAGAGAATGTTTTATCCCAGGTTACCATGTTCTACACCCAGGTTACCATGCCAACATCCCAGGTTGAAGTATACTGGGCACTTCAGGACTCTGCCTTAAAAAGAGTTTGTGCATTTACAGCACAGGATGTGAACTGATAAGCATTTTGGGGAGTAAAAAACTTTATTAAGCGAACTGGAAGAGAAGTAGAGGAGGGGAGGGGGAAGAGAAGAAGGGGAGGAGGAGGAAAAAGAAGGAGGAAAGGAGGGGAGAGGAAGAGGAGGGAGGAAGGTAAGGAAGAGGAGAGGGGAAGGGAGGAGGAAAAGGAGGAGGGAAAAGGAGAAGAGGAGAATAGGAAGAGGAGGAGGAGAAATAGTAGAGAAGAAAAGTGAGGAGGAAGAGTAAAGAGGAGGGAGAAAAGAGGAGGAGGCAAGAGGAGGCCAGAAAAAGAAAACAAATCCAAAAGGAGGCAGAAATCAAGGACTGGTGGGCAAATTAAAGAGATTTCACAAGAACAGCTGGACTTTCTGAAAGTGGTGAGGGAGTGAATGCTTGAATAGTCAAAATCTTGCTAGCATAAATGAAATTAGAATTTTACAGACCTTCAAAGAAACCAATACTGTAATTTAAAATCATTCAAAAAGAAACAGAGGGAGAACTCCCAAACTCCTATTGAAGCTAGAATTAGCTTAATACCCCAAGCCAGGTAAAGATACAAACAACAAAAGAAAACTAAGCAGGCCCATATCCCCATATGAAAGGAGATGCAAAGATTATCTCCGTGAATAACAATAAATTGCACACCACACTACAGACACATATACAAAAAGGATCATCCACGCACATACAGACACATATAAAAAAATATCAGTTCCACCATGATCAAGTTGGTTTTATTGCAGACACATAGAGATGGTTCAATATGCACAAGTCAGTGAGTATAATAATAAATCATATAAATGACTTAAAGATTGGAAAATTACATGATTCTATCAATATATGCAGAAAAGGCTTTGACAAAATCCAACATGGCTTCATGACAAAATCTAGAGAGAAGTGGACTGGAAGGAACATACTCAACATAATTAACAGCTATGTATGAAAAACCCTACAGGCCAACATCATATCTAAAAGGTGAAAAAAACTTGAAGCGTTCCATTAAAATCACAAACATATTCGAAGGCTGTCTGTGCCACTAGACTTTCTTCGCTTTTCTCAAATGTAACTGCTTTAAAATATTAGCCAGAGCAATAAGTAAGGGAAAAAGTTATACGGGTACTAACTGGAAAATAAGTCAATTTATCCTTAACCTTTGCAGATTGATATGATACGTATACACTAAGACTGCGAGGCAAACATTTCCACCGAACAACGTCCAGAAAATGATCAACACTTTCCAGAAAAGTAAAAGCTGCAGAAATAATAAAATTCTAGTATCTACCAAATAAACGAAGCCATCGTCGGAAAGACCGATGTTTGAATCACCACTCCTATTCAAAATAGTAGCCTGGGGCTGTTGTGCCCAAACCTTTAATCCTAGCCACTTGGAGGCAGAGGCAGGCTGGATCTTTGTGATTTCAAGGGCCAGGCCTGGGTCTTAAACAGAGTGATGTCCAGGGACAGCTTGGGCTACAGAGAGACCCTGTCTTGAAAGATAAAAAAAAAATAGCCTAAAACATCTAGGATCTTAACCAAAGATGTTAAAGATTTCACAATTAAAACATAAATCTTGATGAAGAAAAGGGATTTAAGAAGACAGTAGAAAGACCCCCCTGCACATGGATTGATAGAATTAATTATGCAAAACATGGATATACGTCATCAAAATCAATTTACAGATTCAATGGGATTCTAAAAAATTCCCCTTTTCACAGAAGAAAAAAAGTTTTCTAAAATTCATATTGGAACCACAAAAGATCCTGGAATAGCCAAAAAACAATCAGAGGAAAAGGGAGGTATTGAGGGGAAGATTACCATACCAGGTTTCAAACTATAAAACAGAGCCATAGTAATAAAAACAGCCATGGTATCTAGCACAAAAAGAGAGACACTTAGATCAATGGAACAAATAGACCCAAACATGAGTTCACACAATTACAGCCACCTGATATTTGCTTTGACAAAGGTGCCAAGAACACCACACTGAGGGAAGACAGCATCTTCAAAAAATGGTGCTGGGAAAACTGGATCTCCACATGCAGAATAAACCAAATTGAAGATCCGGTATGTCCTATCATCTGTACAAAAGTCAACTCTACATAAATCAAAGACCTTAATGATAAAACTGGAAATGCCTTGAAACTGCTAGAAGAAAAACATAGGCAGTACCCTACAAGGTACAGGTGTAGGAAAGATCTTTCAAAATCAGAACTTCCATTTGCTTCGGACTAGTAAGGTCAACAATTGAACCCCCAATAAAAAAATGCGGACCTACATTAAACTAAAAAGTCTGTTGCAGCAAGAGAAAGCGGGACATCAAGTGAAGAGAAAATCCACATAAGCTGGAAGGAGAATCATTTGCATCTGTATACCTGATAGAGATTAAGTTCCAGAATATTATAAAGAACACACACAACACACACCGACACACACACACACACACACACACTCAAGAGCAAAGAATCAAGAAAACAAATAAAAAATAAAAAAAAAAAAAAAAAAAAAAAAAAAAAAAAAAAAAAAAAAGCAAAAGAAGAAAAGAAAAAATGGCCAGACGATACCTTAAAGATCCTTAAAAAAATTAGTTGCCAGCATCCCTGGCAACTAATCGAATTTGACATAGTTGAAAGAGGAAAATCAAAAAGTGGGCTCGTGGGAAGTGTCTACTTGTAAATCCTCCTGCACTCAAGGAGCCCGACCAGCAGAGAAGGGATTTCATAAGTTCTTAGCAACCTAGAGCTACAGGGTAGCTTCTGGATGAGGCCAGGGGCTACAGTGTGAATCCTTCCTCAGAAACAAAACTGAACATAAACAATATTCAAGGGTCTCAGAGAATGTTAAATAGATGATGGAACATTCATAAGCCAGTTGGCCAAGAGTCAGCGAGGGTATGTGATGGTGTGTTACAATGCATATGTGGGCATGTATGAAAGGAACTGTCACATTACAGCATGTGCAACAAGAAGCAATTCACAGGCTTAGAGTTTCATGTGCTGTAAGAATAAAAACAAAGACCAAGTCAGTCATGTCTGACAGGAATGCAAACCCTTTGCCTTCTCTATGTCTTCTCATTTCTATCAGACATGGGACTTCATTGGACTTCTTCAAAATTAAAAACACATATATGCAGTGAGCCTGGTTAGTTCTTCCCCCCCCTTATAACAAGGAGAAATATGACGAATGATTAGAGGTCGTTCTCCAACTTTAAATTGGAGACAAATATTATGAGGTAATCTCTTATAAAACGTAAAAATGCCTTCTTTAATGACTAATAGGAACATGAAGAACTGTGAAAAGGATTATACTTCTGCTTCAGAACCAAATATAATAAAAAAGTCCTTGAGCTATGCACTCAGGCAAGAGTAGTGAATAGTAATGGCAGGAGGTCTGAATCAGCAATGTGGAGATGTCTATTCTCCCGAAGTACCGTCGCTGGATCGGGAGATGTGGCCAGAGAGCGCGAAGCGCGCGGCAGAAGGCTAACCGCGCTCCCTTATGAGTTCCCCTGGAAGTTTGCGTGCACCTGCTATATAACCGGCAGGAGAGGCAGGCAGATAAGCCCTGCTGACAGGTCCTTGAGAGAGAGCCTGCGACTTTAAGCATGGGAGGGATGTATTGAGGGACCGCACATAGCAAAGTGTACAGGATGGCTCTGGAATTGCCAGAGATTTGACCAACAGGCACGTAAACCAATCAAAGCATAAATACGGGTCTCCCTGGAGTCAACGGCAGATCCAGCCGTCAGCACCGAGGCTACACCTCACCTGTTTGGAAATATTGTGCAGCAGAGGAAGCCATGTGCCTGTATACCCCAAATCTAACTCGGCTATTGGCTCGCTCCTTGGAGTAATAACCCAAGGCTGATGAAAAAAAAAAAAAAAAAAAAAAAAAAAAAAAAAAAGTTAAATTTAAAGCATTAATAATTGTCAAATAAATAATTCATATATTTTTTTTTAAATCATAGCAGAACTGTACACAGAGACTTGTCAGGCTAGGGCCAGGGCCATGGCTCACTGGGCAAAAGCATTTGCTACCCAAGTATGAGAACCTGAGTTCAAATCCCCAGAACCTGCATCAAAGCCAAGCACTGAGTGGGAGCATCTCTAATCCCACTGCTTTTGTGGCAAAACCCACCATTCATGGACAGCCAGACTGGTGTACACAACAGAAATAGAACAACAGCAGAGATGCTGTCTCACAAGTTGGAAGGAGAAAGCCAACAGCCAGGGTTGTTCCTCTGATCTTCACACGCATGCATGGTATCATACCATGTGTCAGGTAGTGTCCTATATTCACACATAAATGTCATACACCCACACATACATTGTGCACACATATACAAAATAATTGGCAGGCTATCCTGATATTTGTATGGGAAAGCCCCAGTTTTTATGAGCTGTCCCAAATGCTTTCTATCCACCCATCCCTAGAGAACAGGCGAGTGGGGGTAAAATATCCGATCATGTGATTCTTTGAAGAGTCATATGTCCCAAGACTTAGCTGGAACTCACTTATATAGACTAGACTGGCCTTAGTCTCACAGAGATCTGCCTTTAATCCTCTGGGATTAAAGTCATGCACCGCCATGCCTGGCTCCAATACCTTTATGCAAGATAACATTAAGCACACAAAGTTATGTACTGGGTTATTTTCTGTGAAGTTCTCTTTGGTTGACAGAGTATGTAATTGAGTTCCCTCAGATTCCACACACTCTTCCTCAAACTTCCCCTGCTATTGAAAGGTTAGGATTCTTCTGACTTGAGGTTTGTGTCTGATGCAGGGCTCCAAACATGGAATCTACATAATGTATGCAGAGCGGCTAATATTAGAAGCATGTTCAAGAAGCAGCCTGTGGGGTTAATAGAGTTTAATTTGCAAGACAAATGAAGGCTCATTTCCTCCTAGGCACTCTGCTCTCAATCCTGGCAGGGCCACTTTTGAAGAAGAGGACCTTGAATCTAAGATGAGACAGGAGCAGAGCTGGGGGCAGTGCCACCACATTGTCCTCAGCAATCCAGAGACAGCCAAGGCCTGCCACTCTTACGGGGCTACAGGAAGGGTTCACTCACCCATGGCCCAGG